>LJJI01000110.1:0-204036 GCA_001553865.1 Cladosporium sp. BSL10
GCCGGCGTGCACGATTCTGTCGACGAGCGCTTCGCGCTGGTTTAGGAGGCTATCGACCAAGTACCGGATGTCAGTCAAGTGAAGGAGGCTGTCGCAGACGAAGTCAAGAACGTAGTGCAAGAGCAGCTGAGGGTCACAGTGCTGCGTGAAATCGTACATGCCATCGGGGAGGAGGTCAAAAGAACGGTACAGCAACAGGTGAGTGAGGTAGTGCGCCGGGAGATCAGGAGCGTCGTGCAACACGAGGTCATGAATATCGTCGACGGGAGAGTCGCCGCCATCGTGCGGCAGCAAGTCACAAGCATAGTCAAGGAGCAGGTTACCGCTATCGTCCAACAACAGGTCACGAGCATTGTACAGGAGCAGGTAACGGCCATTGTCGAAAAACAGCTGTCCAGCGTCCAACACTCGAGCCCGAACCCATCGTATGCGGACGTAGCGCGCACACCGCCCGGCAGCCGCCCTAGCAACCTCAGGACAATCTCTAATCGGACGACCCCGTCGACGTTCACGGATACGCTGTACTGCACTGTGGACGTGACCAACGTGGAAGCAGCGGAGAGGGACAATGCAAGTGTAAGCAAGATCAGACAGAATATCGAGAAAGAGATAGGTAAAGGATAGGAAGGGAGCGGCTGGCGGTGCGTTGCAGTCACAAGGGACCCTCGTTATGCTGCCCGTACCCGCGTCACCTGTCGAGATGAGAGTGAGCTTACACGGGTGAAGAAGGTGGTTAAGAAAACTAAGCGGTAGGGTAGCGCGTGCTGCGAGATCAGTAGTACCCGGTTAAGGTGGACAATGCGTGCCGGACAGCGGTGTTGGACGGGCACGGCGAGCTTCGAACGGGTGCTGTAGAGATGCTAGAGAAGGAGAACGAGGTAAGTATTACAAAGATATCGTGGCTCAGCCGGAAGGACGTACAAAAGGCGTACGGATCTATAGTCGTGTACGTAACCGAGCGCGCAGACGCTACGAGGCTTCTGGAGGGCTAATACTTCATTGTCGACGGAGAATCGGCCTTCACCTGGGTGTTCGAGCCTAGGCGTGGACCAATGCAGTGCTTCAGATGTCTAAGCCTCGGATATAATGCCTTTTCGTGCACCAAAGAGCAGGTTTGTAGCAGGTATGCCTAGCCAGGCTACCGCTACAGTGACTGCTAGGCAGAACAGCCCAAATGTGCCATTTGCGACGGGCCTCACAAATCGCCTAGCTGCCAGTCTCGTATCCTTTATCCGGCAACTGATATCTAAGCCGATACAAATCCTACAACTGAACATGCAGAAACGGAGAGAGGTGCAGCACAGCGTGATAAACGACGCAAGTCTGAAGGAGTACACGGCTCTCGTCGTCAGCGAACCGTACGTGTTCGACATAGATGGGAAGGTGAGGACGAGCCCGATGGGGCATTAGGGCTGGACGGCCATCCTGCCGAGTACGAGACACGATGTGCGGTGGGCGACGCGGAGCATGCTGTGGGTGCGCAAAGACATCGAGTGCGAGCAGGTGAGGGTGCCGTCGGCAGATCTCATAGTGGCTCTGCTGCGGCTGTCGGACAGGGCAGTGTTGCTCGCGTCGGTGTATGTGGAAGGAGCAAATGGTGCAGCGCTGAGCGAGGCGGTGATGCTGCTCGACATAGTAATAAGCTCGGCGCAGCGCCGCGGCGGCCTATGCCTCGATGTAGTGGTCGCCGGCGACTTCAATCAGCATGACCAGCTGTAGGGAGGGGACGGGTCACTGCAGACGCGACAGGGCGAAGCAGACCCTATCATCGACTTCATGAACAGATGGAGCCTAGAGAGCCTTTTGCCCCGCGGGACCAAGACATGGCAGAATGCAATACACGCCACCACGATCGACCTCATGTTAGCGTCGCAGAATTTGGCGTCGGACGTCCTCAAGTGCAAGATCCACGACACGGAGCACAGGTCAGATCATCGCGCGATCGAGATGACGTCGAAGTCCCAGATCGCGCCACCCAACCTCGCCTGTTGTTCAAGAATGCTCCCTGGAACGCGATTCGAGAGCGCATTTCCCGAGCATTAGACGATCGACCAGCTTGTGGCGACGTCCAGAGACAAGCGGACCGTTTGATGCAGGCGGTCCTGGACGCGGTCAACTTGCTGACTCCCAAAGCTAAGCCGTCTCCGTACGAGAAACGCTGGTGGACCAGGGACCTCACGAAGCTCCGCCAGGTCCACACGTACTGGAAAACAGGGCGCGTGCGCATAGACGAGGCGGGGAGGCACTGCCGGATTTGGAACAGCAAGCGCGAGCGGCAGCGAAGGAGTACCATGATGCGATGCGCAAGCAGCAAAGACTGCACTGGGACGAGTTCCTGTCGGAGGACACCAACATCTGGAAGGCTAGCCGCTACCTCAAGCCTGACGATAGCTCGGGGTGGTCGAGAATCCCGCCCCTTGCAAAAGGCGGACGGATCAACAACGACGAACAACTCGGAGCAGGCCGAGCAGCTGCTCACTACTTTTTTCCCGCCACTACCCGAGAACATAGAGGACGAAGGAGACCGACCACAGAGACAACCCGTACCCATGCCGGAGCTGACCGTGGACGAGATCGAACTAAGATATGTATCATGGCGAGCTCGTGCGCTCCCCGCTACTGCCTACGTGATGCCTCCACATAGACTCTTGCGATGGAGTCCTGGTTGTCCGTTGGCACCTGTCACTGCTATCATTTTGCATCAATCTTGCGAACAGGAAAGTACAGGCACGCATGTTTGAATTCATGTGCTCCATACTACTGACTAGCATTGCAGTACTGGCCATTGCGGTTCTCTTGTCTTCATATGACAGAAGTTTTGGCCGATGATTGTGAAGAAGCATGCTCCTCGCCTCTTCCCGCCACCCTATTCACGTCGAAGTTCCATGGGCTCCCTTTCCACCACAATCCCTAGGAAGGAATGTCCTCCTCGTCTTGCAGTGACCTGACCGATCTAGCCCGCTACATGGTCTCGGATGGAGTTCAGGTTATCGCCCTGGCCACGCTGAAGGACTGGATGCTGTCGTCCGGCAGCGTGAAGCAGACCAAGGAATCCGCGGAGTTCGATTGATTCTGGCAGTTGGGGTTCGAGTAGATGTATACAATCTGGCCGGATTGGAAGCTACCGGCAACGACTGATCTCGGTTGAGTGTAACTTGATACGTCCACACAGTCATCAAACTGCGGAATGTCGTATTCCCACAGCCGCTCTCCATGGCAGCCGTCGCTAATGCAGCCATTCACACCGACTGCTGATGCGATCTTGACAATAGCTGCGATGCTGAGGACCTTTGCGAACATGGTGGCTAGCGTGGGTGAGGGCGGCCTTCGATGTGCTTTCCGCGTTGTTGGAGCTGTGAAGTACCGTCTTTGCAGTGCTGTTTGAAAAGTGAGAGCTGATACACATATCAAAGGGGCGTCACCAGATGCTATATACATAGTCGAGGGCACTCCCACCGGCTTTTTGCTCAGCTTGCTCTGCCAATGTCCCAGGGCTGATCTGGACACTTTACTCGCTGCTCTGCCTGGAAGCATCGCCCCCATTCCCCCGGACCAGATAGCCACGAAAGCGGCTCAGGCGGTACAAAGTCTCTGGGCACGACGTGGGCTCGATTGGTGCGGACAAGTGTCCGCGGATGCGTGAACGGCGCTCGTGGCGTGGAGAAGCAATATTGCTCTATTACGACGAAGGATGAACGATGGATCACATCTTGCTCTCTTTCCAACTCACGTTACATGGGAACAAGCACGGTCACGATACTTTCGCACTATCGCTATTGCTGCATCGGCAATGGACTGCAATAGCGAAGTATAAGAAGCCAGCCGCAACAGCAGAAAGAATCTGTGGCATCCTCATCACCTACGTCTCACGCGGCTGTCTTCGCCATGAACTCCCACCTCAGTACAGCGCTGTTGCTTTTGGGCACTGCTCACGCCGTCAACGTCACTTTCCACGAGAACAAAGGATGTTCTGGACAACCTCTCTTCGGAGACGTCATTGATGGCACGCTCGGCTGCTACGATCTGTCTAGCAGTTCGCCTACAAACTCCGCCTGCTTTGACGCCTTCCAGCTGGGCCAAGTCATTCACTTCTACTCAGACGCTGCTTGCAAGAATCAGGTCAACCAGTCTGCCGAGGACAAATGTTACCTCCACACGAGGACCGAAGTGAACTCCGTCAGAGTCTCAACATCAGACTCAAAAGACGCAAGTGACGATGATCAATCTAAGTCTGGTTCGACGACTACAGACCTCGAGGTGTATCAGATGCAGGACTACAGCAATGTCACAGACATTTCGACTTACGTCCGAATTCCGTACTCAAATTTCTTCATTGCTGTGGGCCTTGGTGCCATCGGTTATGGAATATCTTTCGCAAACCTGGGCCTGACTTGTGGTAAGTACCAGCGGAAGCACACCGCCCTGGTAGAAACAAATCCTCCGAGGCTGGCATTCTCTTAGAGGGCGCCTTCGACCCTCCAACTGGCAGTGGAATCTTTTCATGTCTAGCAAGTCCTGTCTCATCGATCCTGACTTTCTTCGCGGGGATTTTTGCGAGAGAAGGCATACAAGAAGTTCGCGAGCGCTGGAGGGCCCGCACGGGGACGATCACCAACGCCAAACGAGAGATCGACAACTACAACGACTTTTACATGTCCGAGGCCATGAGCGCTACTGGAGAGCATGTCGGATATCTCGAACATGATCTTGGGACTGGTCTTCAGTCGAGCCCTGTGTATGAAATGTCCGCCGACGACAAGACCAAGTACCATATTGCCGCATTCTACGATGCCAGTACGGACTCTCAGATCCACCGCATGTATCCTGCGCATGCGGCGAAGGTCAACAAACAGGACGGTCCTGGATATCTCAGTGTCACATATGACTCTGGAGGGCTCGACCTCGCGACGTGCAATATAAACACAGCCGCCGATATCTCCCAATTCAGCAGCTCGAGGGCCGACAACTACAATACGTTCTACGACGACATTTCGTGCCTTGTATCGCAGGATGAATTCGAAAACGCAGATGCGGCTGGTGTTGATATGTGAGTACTTACACACCGTCGCAAGAGTGATGTAGCTGACCGGTCTTTCACTTTCAGCTTCGATGGCAACAGCAACCTCATCACGACAGTACAGATTGCTCCGTTTGATGGTACTAGGGGAGGCCTGCAAGGGCGCACCGGGGCTTGCGGTATCTCCACGCGGCAGAGTTCGAGCTGTGTCAATTAGTCGCGCGCCCGGCGGACTTGCACAATAACACGATCGTGCCCTGAGGTCGATCCGGGCACCAATATTGTACCTAACATGCTGCTCTGCCTTCCTTGTCTGACTTCAAATGAAGGTCTCTAGATAGTCCCATAGCCCGGTGATATACCATCGAAGAAACGTCACTCATTGCGTTCTGGCAGCAGTCCGTAGTACACTGTAGACCGTGTTTGTGTTCGCGATCGGTGTATGCGCCATGTGCATCATCACAAATTGTTTGGTCGCCACCATCAAATCAATATACGACTGGGAGACAGAGGATGCCGCGGCCCCACATGCCTACGTTCTCCTCACCTCACCTGCATGGATAACCGTTTCCTGCGTGTCTCACTGACCCTTAGTCTTCTTCCACCTTGGACTTGATCATCTTCTCTCGACATCTCCCTCGAGCAGTTGCAGGAGGTGGTCATCATCACAATTTCACTTTGAGGGTCATCGCTTTCTACCATTCAGAACTCGAGATGGACACCTTTTCTCCTGTCATTCTACTCTTGAAGGCAATAGCAGCACTCAACGAATGCCTGCATTTGTTCAATGTATGGATCATATCACCTACAGGCGACTCGCAAGGATTCGACATCACGACTTCTGCATTACTGTACGGCATCGCGGAGCCATTCTTTGCAAAGCTCATCATCTGGATACCAGTCGAGCCAATGACAACACTGACATGGTTTTGCGCATCCCATGCGCTCGCATTCTTCATGAGTGGGAGTCATGATCCAACCTTACAAGTCGCTGGAATGGAGAAATTACAAAGCACTCATGACGGCACGGCAGCAACGACTTCACGGAATGCGACGTCGAAAAAGCGATATCAAGGCTTTGCAGCCAATCTGGTGCAGACCCTGACAGCAGCGGCTTCAGATGCGAATCTGAGCTTGATGACCCATTTTACGGACGACAAGGACGCAACGACAACAACAGCAGGAAAGGCTCTCTTCGTCGACCTTCATGCGGCACTCTGTTGCCTAATGTATCTGAGCTCCAAAGCGATCGACTGGAACATTGCAAAGCGCTCCGATCGACCTCGCTACTTTGGCGAAAGAAGTCTCCGACTGGCAGGAGTACAAGTGCTTAATTTGCTCGCACTTCTGGAGCTCAGAATCTTAGGGCGGTGGATGCTTGATCTGGCGGCGTTCGAGACCTTTTCAAGACTGAGCGAGGAGCAGCATGAGAGTCTGTTTCTGAAGGTGACCACCTCTTTCTGGCTGAACAAGGTCATACAGATGATGGCGCCCACGCTCGGTGTGGTATCCGGAACTCTTTGGTACGACATGCGCCGTCCGCTTGACGCACCACCTGCCTAAAAGGTATCTAAGCCAATTCGATCCAAGAAAATGTCGCAGCGCTTATGCAACACAAGATCAGCACATCTTGACGTCAGCTCTATGCAAACAGTTGGTCTCAAGTTCATCAGCGGAACTGGCATTAGGAATGTGAAACGGTGTTGTACGAGAGGGCGACCTCTCGCTGATTTGAGAATATAGGTTAATTGATTGTTGTCTAGTTTTGGCGCGCGGTCTGGTTGACCGGGCCTTTGTATTCAAGATGGCTATCGAACCGCCCTTACCCGCAAATTCCAGGATTGCGACTCGATCGCAGATTATAGAATGGCGCCTATTATGTCTGATATCACGCGTGTCGGATTATGGTTCCCGTACCCTAGAGTCCAGACTCCGGAGACTGCAATACTGAATTCCTAAACTTAGACTTTAAGTTTTGGATCGGACTTACGAATAGAACTTGGTAGCACCAATATCGGAAAATCGAAGTAAGAAATCAAATCTCTAGGTGCAGCGATGAGCATACCAAAATCAACGAATCATGGATTCAAGTTTACTAGTACACGTCTTCAGTCATTCATACATCAGCACACCTATTTACATTAGGTAGGAATCACTTCCATAGTCACTAGTCTAACATTGAGGAGCAAGTCCTAAAAGCCTGGTTGAGGGATGGTCGCTAAGATCGAGGACCAAACCACTGGAACGAGACGAGAAAATACTGGAATTCTGTCTCTGTCAACAGCAGTGAGACAGGCGATTTTCAGGCATGTGCAACGTCAAAACAATAAGACGCTAGGATCCTGTATCTACGAACGACGGTGAGAATGGGGGATTTCGGACAGGATGCCCAGTTTTCACTGACTTATGGTCGTATGTATCATTTTAGAGTTCAAACAATAATATGTAGCAATACAATCGAGCCATTCTGGCCGACGAGCATAAGGTACGTCTTGCGAATGGTCAGGGAGGCTCTGGTTTTTGTAGCACGATACCCAGAAAGGCGTAAGATAACACGTCGCGTTATCGCGACTTCGTAAGAAAAGAAAGAAAAAAAAAGGTCTGCGAAGAAGGACATACTGGTACGGAAGATCGAGATGTCAAGAGGTGTGGTGTTCAGGATCAAGGAGCCAGGTACAGTAAACAAGCGAGCTATGGGCTCGGACCACCTCACACCAATCTTCATCTTCACACCTGCAGGGACAAAATGCCCAAGACTTCCTCCTCGCCACAAGCTCGGCCTTGACCAGCGAGTAGTACAACACATAGCGCCTCTGCACTTGACGGTAGACTCGCGACTCTAGTCTCATGGATACCACTGTGCAACATTCGCTTAAGAGAAGGAATGGCCGTATCGACACATAGGGCTAGACGAGCGAAGCTGAACGGTGGAGTCCTTCATGCCTTATGTCCGGTCGACATTTACTGCCATTCTAGTATCAGCTCGCTTGCTCCGAAATGTTTCATAAGCCCTATAAGATTCCTCTTCTGAGGCGTGCCGTTCTTCTTCTTACTCATGCTATTCTCTAGCAACAATAGCATTCCTAACACCTACTGATCGAGCTCGATACTGGCTTTCAAACAGTTGACCACATCCTTCTTGCCACAAAATCCGGCAGGTCAACTAACATGGCAACGGAAGCCGACTACATGCGCCTCGGAGCCTGGGCTCGCATGCTCGAACCCGACCAACAAATTGATCGCCACACCAGCCACCGGACAGTTCCAATGCAAGTGCTCTCACTCGGCTGCCCACGGACAGGTACCCTCTCGATGCAGGAAGCCTATGCCATGCTCGGTTACGCATCCCCATACCACTACTCTTCCGTTTTCGAGAACATCCAGGACGCAGACATGTGGCAAGAAGCCCTGCGTTCCAAGTTCCACGGCGGCCCCGCGCTGGACTGGAGGAGGCACTTTGACAGCTTGCTGGGGCACAGTGCGGCTGTTACGGATGCGCCTGCTGTTCTCTTCTGGCGGGAGCTCATGGACGCATACCCTGACGCTAAGATTGTGCTAGTGGAGCGTGATCTCAACAAGTGGCTACCCAGCTGCGAGCTCCTGCTGACCGGCGTTTTGAACCCGGTCGCCGGCTACGTCCTGCGTTTCACAGATCCTGCCTGGACGGGCAGGTGGAACGGCCTTGGGCGCGCGTGGATCGGGGCCTTGTTCGGCTCGACCAATCTGGCGAAAGCGAAGGCGAATTCCGCCGGCGCGTACGAAGCTCACTATGCTGCGATCAGAGCTGCTGTGCCGGCGGACAGACTGCTTGAATACAAGTTAGGCAGCGGCTGGGGCCCTTTGTGCAAATTTCTAGGCAAGTCAGAACCTGCTGCGCCGTTCCCTCGTCGCAACGAGGCGAACACGCTTGAGCAGGCATTCGTGGTGGCGATCAAGAAGGCGTTCTTGAACTCGCTGCGGAACTTGAGTCTAGTGGTTGGAGGACTGGCCTTGGTGGCTGGATTTGCACGGCCGAGCTGGTCTCCTTTTGCAGCTGCTAAGTAGAGCGGGTCATTCATCATAAGGGTATTCTCTACTGGAGTCGCTGAAGTGACCAGATGCACCATATTGGACACGATGTGATAAGGACAAGCTTCTTGTAAACAGTGCTGGGCCACAGGTTTAGGATGTTCCTTTGTTTTATTTAACTTTCTGCTGTAACAATACACTCTAGCTATGCTAGCTTACGCCCCTAAACTCGCCCGCCAATTTGAACAATTCTGTTGAAACCCGATCCAATGTTCCAGTTTGAAGTAATAACGTCAAGAACAGAAAAATAACAACGCTCACAATCACAATCACAACATTTATTCGTCAAGCAGTAGACATGTAGCTCACTGCTGAGCTCCTTGAGCATCTTTGTCTTCTTCATCATCGACCGGCAGCCACCTGGCATCATTCATCCCGAGCACCTCCCTGTGTGCCACCAGCAAGTCCTCCACCTGCGACCACGCCGACACCCCCGTCGCCTTGCGCACGATCTTAAACATGATACCGATGGTCTTCCTCTCCATCGGCCTCTGCTTGCCAACAGCATCCGAGATCGCGCCGATGCGGCCCTGGTGCACCGCCTGCAGCCAGTCCATCAGGTTCTGCCAGTTCGGGCCGCCGGTGAAGTAGTGGTTCAGTTGCTTCGGACGGATTCTGTGGTTGGCCATCAATTTCTGAAACTCGTACTTGACGACGGGGTTCCAGTCGTGGATGTTGGTGGAAATTTTGTTCTCGAGGTAGAAGAGGCGGTAGGCTTCGGCACGGATGGTCCTGCAGGTTTTTAGGAGGGCCGGTTGGTGGGTTGACCAGCGCGCTTTGTCGATTTCGATGGTTCGATCGCTGACGAGGGCAGCGCGGTAGATACGGTTCCGGAGCTCGCCCGGGAGACTTAGGAGTCGACAGGAATTGGTTTTTGATGCCGGGTGTGGAGGGGCCTGTAGGTTGGAAGGTTGGGTGAAGGTTGGGAAAGGCTGCAACATAGGTGGTTGGGGCAAGAATAGGAGGACGGCGTTCAAGTCCTGCACGGTAGTTTCGAGGTTTCCGATACGCGCTGTGAGGTCCGCCACAGGCTTTGAACGGGACACCTTTCGCCTTCTGGCTGCAGGTGGTGATGTGGTTGGCTTGTATGGTCGAGGAGCAACTGGCGTCTTCACTTGTTTTGGTGGTGGGGTGGTGAAGAGCTTGTCCTTCACATTTTCTTTTGCACGAGAATCGAGTTGAAGTGGCGAATATGGTGTGGTCCTTGGCAGATAAAACATGTCGAATGCTTTTTTGATGACCAAGTTCCTGAACGGTGATGACTTCACCAGGCCTTCAATGACATTGCTGATCTGCTGCTTCGTAAGGCCGCCGTTCTTCAACTCTTGGGATACATCTTCGACGCCAGTCACGGGAAATGTGTCTGGTAGTAAGACGTCAGGATAGGCGTCGACAGGCTTGGGGCTTGCTTGATCGTCTTCGGAAGAAGGCACCTGGATTGCGGGCAGGGTTGCGTCGACTTCAGGACGCATGTCGCGATCGCCGCCAGAAGGTCGCTGTGCTGAAACGATTCTCACAGGTGCAAGATGTTCTGAATCGTCGGCCGAGAATGGCATCTGTGTATAGGGATCGGTGTTGTCGAGGTCTGTGCTGTAGGCCATAGTGGGAGTGTTGTATCTGTGTCTTGTCATTGGTGGAAGTATGTGTATAGACGCGAGAAAGCTAGCTTGTATGGTAGAGTCTGGCCCGTGCCGGACTGTGAGAGCGGCGCGGCCGTGGGAGGGTTCAAAGTGAAGTCGCAGGTCGCGTGGAAGCGCCGTGCAAAGGCGCAGAGGTCCAGGTAGCCGAGACTTGCAACTCACTGCATGCGTCTGCGTCCATTACATGTGGGTGAGCATGTGTTACTGTTACGCTTGTGGTTGACTGAGCGCGTGCTTTATACCTTTTGGCATTAGAAGCAAGCCATACCAGCCTGTCTGTGTCTTTGTGGTAGGGAGTTTGTGTCGAAGCCGCAATATCTTTTAATTATACGCTACTTCATTCATACGGCCTAGATGTTAGTCTTTGCGAGCACAGTCAATCACAAGCCAAAGGCACAATCCAAGGCCACGTCACTTTCACTTACCAAGCACATCTTCATAACGAAGCTCGCGCACACGATGGACATTGTCGCGGATACATGGCAGGATGCAACTACCAGGCGATTGTTGAGAGTACTGCGCGGCTCCAGTTGATGCTGACTCTGCGTCAGAAACCATAAGGGAATACTGTGCATTCACCAGCTTGCGAACCCAGTGAGTGCACGCAGTTAGTGCCAGTGAGGAAGTAAGAGGCTGCACTCGTCTGAGGCGACAGGCGACACATCTATCCTGACTTCAGTGGAGGTCTATGAGTACTCTCCATCAACTCTCGAAAATTGTCGCAACTCGAAGCTGACAATTTGTTCTGCCCTAAACTCCCAGTCCTGCGGAGCCAGCAGCAACGTTCGACGCCACGGATATTGCGTACCAACAACCCGGTTCAGACAGTCACTGTATCAGCGAGCCAACATGACCGGGAGCTGGAGGCTTAGAAATATGCTTGAGGCGCAAAAAAATCTGGATAGACTGGACCTAAAGGTGGACCGGAAACGTGTTGTCGTGGCAAGCGTGGACCTGGTGAGAGCTTGACCAGGAGATATCACTGGAATTCCCGGCTTCTAGGTTCTGCAGTGCTCGTCAGTAGCAACATGAGTAAGTCCTGATGGAAATGCATCTCTGATTGCGCGATACCTGCGCGGATCAGAGACAGCGCTCCGCTATGGCGTATGAGAAAACGAGCAGTGGCCGTAAGATGCACTGCTTCGGTGGCCTTTCCGTGTTGTCGTAAACACGCGCATTGAAGATAGAGGTTTCCCTTACGGTAGTGCTTAAGTGCTTAATATGTCGTTTGTTGTGATAGGATGCACCAAAGTGATGTCATGGAGAGTGTAAATTCCGGGGGGGAAAACGCCTCTCTGTTTCGTCATATCGGATGTTCTGTAACATATCGGCTTAAATGACGATCAGAAGAGCCTCACACTCGCAAGCTACCCAGATCTTAATGGCATATCACATGAGGTGCAAACAGACTTGCCCCATAAAGACCGGACGTCGTGTGACAGATGTCCTGATTGGTGATACTATCTCACCAAGGGTAAGGGTTGGGTGAGCTCATGTCTTGAAAACCACTCGCAAAAAGTGTTGCACAAGGTACATGTATACAAGACTGAGACCTGTTGTTTGAGAAGACCGCGTGAACATGTGGTATAGCATCCAATAGTTGCATTGGACTGTCTTACTCCTACTCGCTTTCGAACGTAAACCCATCCTGATCAAGCGAACGAAAAGGAAGCCCGCACATGCGTCTTAAGTTTGCATTGCTAACCTCCCCTCATCCGCTGTTAATGCAAGAGAGATCGATAGGCATGACCAAATCAGCAAAAGATGAGGACATCGTGCAAGAAAAACAAAAGGAATTGAACCCTCCAAGAGCTCATCGTGTTGATCGACGCAGGGATCGAACCTGCAATCTCTTGATTCGTAGTCAAGCGCCTTGCCATTGGGCCAGCCGACCTGTTATAGATACAAAATGTGCTCAAACACTTTATATTCTACAATGGTTTACAAGCTGACATCAACACCGCGAGAGGCAATATCAAATGCATCAAATGCTGAATTTCATAGCAAAGTCGAGACATCAATTCGACTCATTGCGGGATTATGCCTACGTGGGGGAATTCCACCTGCGGGATCGCATCTGAACATAAGAGTCTAGGCGATGTTCATAAACGGTTGTGTCGAAGAGGCAATACCGCTAGGAAGTGTGGAAAGCCTGTCTAGTACAACTATCGACGTGGTTACGGTGGTAGAGATTGGATGCCAGCAACAGAGATTTTAAGAAGTTCACATTCAGCATTCTCGTCAGACAACAACTCGAAGTCGTTGACTTGATCTCTTCAAGAGACCTTCAAACTGGTCGTTGGCCATCATCCGTGAGGGCGGAGACCTTTGGTTGCCACAGGGGAATGGGTATAAGATACGTTGACAAGTCGTAGTATGTCAATAGCAGGTTGCGCGTATCGACAAATGTGCGCAGGTCCGAAGTCAACGAAGAAGGACCAACACTGTACCTTCGTAGTGTCATGGTCCATTGGGCAGAAGTCCACAACCAACTACGCATACACCTACCGCTTCAGTTGCGCCCAGTAGCGACAATCGCCACCCAGAACTCTTCGGCATGTGATGCAGCGAGCACCAAACCTCTCGCGTCCACTACCGTCTAGTTTTTCGCCCAAGCTCGTCCCAGCAAAGATCCCCACCCTGCATCTCGCCACCGTGTAATCTCAAAACCCAACATGGGCTTGTTGACGACCTGCAGGGCCGTTTTCAGAACCCACCCACCATTCAGCCCTCGTTTACAAGTACATTCGGATAATAACCCGACGCGAGAAAAGTTCCAGCTAAGCAGAAAATCCTCCCGTCGCGTCATGCCAAACCACAAGTCCGGTCCAGTGTTCATCGGCAGTCCCGAAGTCGGTAGGGCAGGGCAGTAGTCGCGTAACTTGTTGAAAGCAGAAAAATAGTTTAGCACAGAAATCTCGAAGGATTCGCCCAGGACCCTTGGAATTAATTCCCAACTTCCTCCTACAGGCGAGACCGGGCCTGGCCTAGACCGAAGGGTCCTGGTTGCACGACGTTGCCCCAGGGCGCAAGAGGCGAAACAGGCGAGGAATCCGGGATATGATTATTTGTTCAAGGCTGACACTGCACCTTGCAGTAGTGTGTAGGAGGCACTGTCCTCAATCTTAGTCAAATTGACAAAAGGCGTGCGTCCAGAACGAAACCACGACTCAGACCATGCATGCGGATGCCTGACATACACGTTCGAGAGGAGAAAAGAATAAGAAGAATAACAAAGGAACATATCCAGGGTCCTTTTTTGGGCCAATCCTACCGCATGTACCTTCCGTTTGCGTCGCTATACCATGTATGCCCAGAGGTTCCCAGCAGGTTGGGTGATCGTTACGAGAGAAGTACAGGGCGAGGAGTCATCGGTAATAGTAGCAGCAACAGCAATCCAGAACCCCCAAGGCCATTCGCTACCGAAACGCAACCTCTATAGGCGCTCGCCGCAGCCGGGTCGGCGGTCGCAGACAGACGCCATCGCGTCAAGCCACCAAAACTCAATTCAAAAAAAGTTGTGAAGTCCTCTCGGATGCTTTTTGCATGTTTCTTCCATCGCTATACAGGAAAGCAAAGACCAAGGATGTGAGTAAGCGACATGGGTTCGCGCAGGACTCTAGAGGTCCAGAACGTGAAGCCACGGCCAACCGCAGGATACGGGGCGGAAGCGCCATTGCGCGCGCCCCGTGATGCCGTGGTCGGCCATTGGGTTTCTCGTTCGTCGAGTCGTGGAGCCCTACGAGCGGTTGTCGGAATGATTCAAGCGCAGATGGGGACAGGCCAGGCCATTGGGGAGCACAAGGAGAATCAAGCCTCAAGCGACCGGACATGAATGCCGGCTGGGCGTGACGAGGTTGACATGAGGGTGGATGTGTGAGAAACAACAGATCACAAATCTTGGTATATATCGGTTATTGCTCTCGCGAGGAGAAACCGGAGGAGCAATGGAAGCGAGAAGTGGATAGACAGGATGCAGAGGTGCGGATCCCGCGCTGCTGCACCTACTACCTACTACAGTACTACTGCCGTCTCGAATTCTGCCTAAACATTCAAACCGCAGTAATCGCGTTCGGCAGATCCATCGAAGATTCTGAAGAATTTATATGACTGCACACGGTGACATGCTCGCTAGATAGCATCAGCGATCGCAGAATACGGTCTACGCGGCTTAGTAGGGCAGGTGGAGGAGATGCGGCTGGTATACTGGTGGATATCAACAGTCTGGAGAAAGCGCAATGACAATAATGCCAGGCGGTCGTGCTTCCGTGCCCGTGTGGGAGTTAGGGTGTAGCAATCGTGAGCCACGGACAATGACAAAGGAGCCGGAGTAGGAAAATATTACGTTGGTGGTACATTTTCGCAATCACCAGAAACGGAACAAGTGCCAATCAAGTCGTTTGCTTGACGCAGGAGGCTGAGAGGCCAGTGCTAGCAAAGCAGCCGTTCATAGATAGGAAGCGCGGATGGACCTACCTCGTACCTGTGTCTCAAGAAAATTAATGTTTGCATGTATAAGTGAATGCATAAACTCAACGCTCCATGGCTCCGCGACCCGACGACCAGTCTCACAGCAAAAAGCCAATATCGTGAGTTCGGAGCAAAGTCCTCAGGAACTCAGTGCGCGCCTACCAGTGCCAGTGCAGTACCGATGTGCCGGCGCTACGGACAAAAACCAATAATGCCAACGCACGACACAAAGGGTAGCGCGCGCTTGTGGATATGATGACATTCCATCTGGGGTTGTATGAGATAATGTCACCCCGAGAATACTGCCGGACATGCCGGGGAGGCGGCGGGCGGAGCGGCGTCAATCAAGGTCTCCTAGGGGCCCACTACCGAGGCTGCGATACGAAACGACACGAGTCGACGCGTTCAGAGCGAGCCCGAAACTTTCAGCGTCGAGATCAGTCCGAGGTTGATGGTGACATCGTGGTGGGGGTTGAGAGAAGGTCCGAATCTCGATTGCGATGTTGCAAGACAGATAGGAGATTTCGAGTGGAGGGACAACGCTAGGTCAGGGTGAAGGGGTTTCTGTCAAATACGCTTCGCTCGATGCAGCGTATTATATGGGCAAGACGTTATTATGGTGCGGCTCTGTGATGGGAGAGCGCGCAGAGAAAAAGCTTAGCGGGGACGCGAGTGCGTCGAAGAGCGCTCAAGGGTGCGCCGGGAGATGTGAAGGATTCGAAGGGGTTCAAGCAGGTTTGTTCGCGTAAAAATTCACAGATCTGTTGCGGCGTGCGATCTGGATGATGTGCGGTTGCGCGCTTTGTTGATCGGCGCGGGAACGGGCGGACAAGATTGAATCGCTGAACGCAGTCGTGGGCTAGGCTGAGGAGGGAAGGCTTCCAGAAAACTTCGATGCATTAGAGCGGTGGCCTGAGATACAGGAGTGGGTTTAGCACTCTACATAGTTTCCCTCGCGAGCGGGGCTCTATGTCTGCTGACGCTCAGAGCTATCATGGAGTAATATCGCGCTGACGTGACCGGGGGGCATGCTTCGGACTCGCGTGCGGTGTGCCCAAAGCGATTAGCGATGCTGACGGGCGTGGGCTGGTTTGTCATGGATGGCATTCCAGCAACGAGCACGTGCGCGGACGGGCGATAACGAGGCAACGAAAGGGGATTGCCACAGCGGTGAGACGGCAAAGCAGTTTCAATGGGATTCACGAGACAACACGTGCAGCCATCACGGTGCGTCGCACGCAGCGGGCGGCAGGCGTCGCGGTCTGGTCTGGCGTCTGGCTGGCATCATCAGGCCAGCTGAACAGGGCGAGTGCCTGCAGGCCGAGAGTGGCTCGAGAGTGCTCGGCAGTGGTGGAGCCAATTAGTGTGAGCAAGACAAGGGACGAGCGTCACTATGATTGTCCGCGTAGGGCGCCGGCCGGTGCTGAGGGCAGGCTCGAGGCAGGCAATCGGCGATGACATTTTGGCTCGAAGCCGTCTTCGGCATCCCGTGTACGGCGCCCGAGACAAAGTGCACAAAGTGCCGCGGCAGTTGGTTGGGGGTTTATTGTGATTTGCGACTGCACGCAATCTGCCAGAGCACAAAGACGAGACGGCGGAAGAAAGGGAGGAAAAGAGGCTCTTGCTCGCTGCACGCAGAGGCAGCAGACAGCAGACGACATGACATGCGAGGTGGGCTGACGCCGATGATGGCTTCTCGAAGCAGGAATGGAATCCCGCGCTGCCAATCGCCTGGCAGCAGGTGGATCGCGCGCGCGTGGCTAAGCCCTTTGAGGTTCTAGCGGGCTTCTTAGCGTCTTCGGCGGGCGGCTTGTTGTTTCAAGGCGTTACGGCGCGCCGCAGCTGATTGGCGGGCTGCTTGGATTGGCAGTGGAAGAGCTGTGGAAGGCGCTTTGGAAGGCAGCGACGACGACACACCTCACTGCAACATCTGCCTTGCCTTGACTTTCTTGCCTGCCTGCCCGCGCCCGCCGCCGCCCGCCAGCCAGCACGCACTGAGCCTGTCGTCTCCGCAGTAGACGCCGTTGGCTAGAGGCTGAGGTAGTTAAACACGCCGGTGCGCGTTGCTCGTTGCATCTTGCATCTAGTTCGCTGCTAGCTGGCTATCGCTCTGCGTTTGCGTGCGCGCCAGTCTGCCCGCCCTACCCTTGCACGCTGCTGTCTCGACAGTGTCGGTGCTACCTTATTACCGCTGCTGATCAAAGAGAGGCAGAGAGCCTAGAGGAGGAGTGCAGTGCAGCGTACCTAGGGCCTGCTGCTACTGCTGCTGCTGCTATCATCATCTATCTATCTCTCTCTGCTGCTCCCGTGCGGCTGGGCATTGCTTCTCTTTCGCCGCCTTTCTTGCTGCTGTGCCTGCCTACTACTATACTACTACTGCTACTGCTGCCACACCTACTTGATCCTGGCACTGCTGCTCTTTCTCTCCTCTGCTTCCCATCCACCATCCACCCACCCACACACCACCCTCCACCTTCTCCTCCCCCTTCAGCCTGCGCGCCGACAAAGTCCCGCGATCGCATTCCACCGCCCTCGCACCCTGCATCGGCCCAGCACGCGTCAACACGGCGCAATCGGCCCTCGATCCTGACCCTCTTGCATTCTGCTCTGCTTCTCGGCCTCTCTTGCACCACCAACCGACGCTCCGGCCATAATCTTAATTCGCCTACCGCAACCGCCTTCCCACCCAATTCGCATCCGCCGCCAGACTATTCTGTCTCGCGCGCACCGGCCACCTGCTGTTGCTTTGCTCTACTCTGCTGCTCTGCCCTGCCCTGTCGCCAGCCGGCTCCCACTCCCAGCAGTCGTACACAAGCACTTCCTTGCCGCACCGCCCACTACTGTTTCTGCTGCTGCCCGCCAGCCCGCACGCCATACTCGCCGTTTCGCGTTGAGTCACCGTGCCTGTGCCTGTTGTCCTACCCATTCCTCCCGTTGGGAGCGCACTGTCACCTGCCTGCAGCCGACACTACCCACCACTCTTCTACTTCGACCCTGCATGGACTTGAGCCGCACCAGCAAACATCAAGCTCCTCTGTCCCTACCCGCACGCAAGGTCGCATCCCACTTCACGTCATACAACGACAGGAATTCTACACTCAACACCACCCGCGCAACACCTCTCGGTTTGACGGCGGACGTACAAGTGAGACGGCAACCTTGCCCGTCTCCCTCACTTCAAACTGGCTTCCGTACAGCTTCCTGTGCGTGTCGGAGTTAATCTCCAACGTCGCAAGGCTGCTTCGAGCAACACCTGCAAACACACCTTCTGGAACGTTATGGTTACGCGAAAGCCTTCGTCTCAATTCACATCAACATCCACCAGCTCATCCCGCTGCTCCTCTCTTTATCCACCTTCTGCCTTGACCGACGGCTGGTCAGCAGACGAGGCGGACGAAATCGACATGTCGGCGGACGAATCATCTCCGCCGCGACCCTTGAGCGTTGCTATACCCAAGGTCACTGGGGCACATGGACCGTACTGCCCTAGGCGACCAAACCTGAGAGAAATCCTCGCCAACACATCTCCGTCACCATGGACGCTTGCGGCTTTCATGGCATACCTATCTAGCAACCACTGCCTGGAAACACTGGAATTCACCATGGACGCAGGACGGTACAAGAAACACTATGCAAAGATGCTATCAAAAGCGGAAGATGGGGAAGCACCCCCAGCAAAGGACAGGGAATATGTGCAGCTTCTCTGGACTAGACTGATCGATGCTTACATTCAACCCAACGGCTCGAGAGAAGTCAACCTGCCTTCGGAAATACGGGATCCTATACTCAACCTGGAATTTGGCGATCTCCCTCCTTCACCAGAGAAGCTGGACCCTGCCGTGGCTAAGATCTACGAATTGATGGAGGAATCTGTGCTGGTGCCTTTCATCAACAGCTGTTATCCGCAGAGCGCGGCACCTACAGTGTCTTCAATGCCTGTAAATGCATCATCGGATAGCCTGTCAGCCGGTAGCCACTCGAGCGAGCGAAGCACTCCCCAGACATACAAGCGTCACGGACGCCACATTCGCAGCTCTCCACCACCACAGACTGCAGTTGAGCCATATGCACACACCTACTCTGCTCCTTCAATGCTCAACCGCAAATCAGCACCCTCAACTTTAACAACAACATTACATAAGGCCAGATTCAGTATGCGACTCTCGCCTACAACCTCTGCACCTGCGTCGTCAAATTCCAACGTCATTGCACCTTTTGCCTCTGCAACATCTGGCACTCCTGAGACGACTGCCAGCGCATCTGGCTCAGGAAGCGCTTCAGGTATGACTGACGACAGTACGCCCAGTCCCACAAACGACAGCCCCATGACACCACCCACGAGTCCGCCAATAGGTGATCTTGCCTCGCCTGTCGGCAGCCCTCGCACCAGTCGTGACAGCAACAACATGTGGAAAAAACTGGGTCGATTAAGCGGGATGAAAGTCGGCAAGAGGAAAAGTCACTCTGCATTGAAGGAGGACCAGCAATGACGTTTGCTTACGCCTTTCATCAAGGCCTGGTTCTGACGAAAACTTTGTCAATCTTTTCTGACTCTCTACGAACTTTTTAGCGCGGCGTGACGACGGGGAATTCGGAATTCTTTTGCATGTGAGCGATTGTTTTCGGCGCATTCGAGGCGCATATGGAATTTAGATCCCAATGACGGGATCCGGAAGGACTTCAACGGGGATAAGATTACAGGGCCATGCAGAGCGCGATATGGCCACTGTGCAACGGAGTTTTCGACACATGGACGAAATTGTTTTTCTTCAACTATTAACGAATGTCGCTATGAATGGGAGCTCCCGAGGGAGAACGGGAGTGAATGGAATAGATGGAATGGGGCGGTGTTTCTTGATATGCTAAAGCCAGTGCTTCACTTCACTGAGCGGGATGGACTGCGTTGCTTTTCAATACAGACATTGATCCTGATCGTATCAAACACAGAGCGGAGACATCATTTGATGCTCCTCGCCTCTTCATTCTCGCCTACTTTCCACTTGCCACTCTGCGTTGTCTGCTCTACAATGTTACAGCAGGCAACAGCTCGAGCTTTCTCGCCTCAGTGACATCGAAAGCTGACTAATGCCCACCACCTCGAACTTTACAAACATACTGAACACCATACCAGTACAGCCACATTCCATACAACCACGAATTGTATGTCCCAACGCACCTCGAACTGTTACCACCGACATTACCACCGAACTCCTTCTCCTATCGAAACCATGCACACAGACACGAAAATCCCAACTCAAATGCCCCTCCCGTAAGGCCCGCTGCGCTTGTCTACAGTGGCAAAGACCCCAGACAGAGAGAATCTGCAGCAAACAACTACATATCTCCGCGGGTGGCACGTCGTGCCGAGAAGCCGGCGCACGTTTCTTCGCTTTCATGCACGCTCTATTCAAAGTTCGGGGTTGCAGAGACTTACAGACAGTGAGAGGGAGGGAAGACCAGATCAGGGAATGAGCTTGATAGACAGTTGATTCGTCGTTTTGCGCGATCGGCGAGCGAGCGTATTAGTAACAAGTAAACCTTTTTTGCGTCTTCACCCTCATAGGCTCACGCTTTCTTTACCATATTGAATCGCAAAGTCTAGTGAAACGCTAAGGCGCGCGGAAACATTTCTCGAAGGCTGGGTGTGGAATTGTTTCCTCGATGTGCTGAGTCTGTGTATTGCCTTTTGGACCCTGAACCTGTGTTGCTTTAGGCCTTTCCCCTTCTGCCCGTTGGCGAGTGGAATTCATCATGTGGTGGTTCGTGATTCTGGTTTGGCTTTTGGGACGGGGAAGGGGAAAAAGGGTGTGTTGTCTTGGTGAGAAGGCTTGTTTGGGCTTGTGGTGCAGATCTTGGGAGGGTGGCGGAGGGTTGGTCTGCTCGGTCTCCGGGTGGATAGGGTACATGTATTTGTTGTTCAATTCTCTCTGCTTCACATGATTTCAGTCGTTCTTACATCACTGTGAATGGCTATACATGCATCGCAAGAGGCATGTTCCTCGGATTGGTGCAGTATCTCGTTTGCATGTCGACTCGAATTGCGTAGAATAGTAAGGTATGAGAATGAGGGCACGTGATGTGACGTCGGCAGTCGCTATGCTGGTTCGAACGACCATGGCGTAAATAACGGCTTTTTCTCTTGTCGTTCTTGTGTCCAATTAATTTTCATCCTTTGAGAGAGCCCAGGGGCTGTCAAACACAAAAAGTCCCCTCCGTACCAGAGTTGACTATTGACTGGTAGTCTAGTACGGTGCGCGTGGTGCTGGTGCGAGGGACGTGAAGAAAGACTATCATACAGCCTTTGGGGCTAGCAGTGCCGATCCACAGCTCGTCAATCGCACAGCCGCCAATCACCAACAGCACACACATCGGCACAGATCTCGGAGAGGAGTGCGTCTGCTGGAGAAGAGCACGTCACCAGGCGTCCAGCTGCAGGCGCTGAGTCGACGACGAGCAAGGACATTCTGTCAAACGATGCCGATCCACGGGTGGGGAGCGGGCAGCGCTCCATCGCCGCCACTAACCTGAGCAGTATGTGACTACAGCACCTTTCGTGCGCTGCCAGTCGCACCCGGTCGAGCGTTGCAATCTACTACTGCGCTGTAGTGCCAATGCCTGTCGCATCCTAGTCGGAGCAGAGGCACAGGAGGCAGAAAAGCAATGCGAAGAGCCGCTCACGTGTGGTACAACACCTTTCGCGATACTGGCTAAAGCCTAATCCTTTATCACCACCAATCTCACCTGTCCAATCCGCCGTCTGGCGCATACGGCCCTGTCAACATGCCCTTCGGGCGTCTGAGTCCTGTCAGCGAGTCTGTCAGCGAGACCGACACCGAGAGCTTGTACTCTGCTCGCCCCATTTCTGGCGACCTTCAACCACGCCATCTCAACTTCTCCCGTCCCAAGCCACAGGATCTCCCTTCCTCTCGAAACATCCAGCGTGACATCCACTATGCTGCTTCGACCTCGTCTGCCTCCAGCAGCACCACAGCCGGCAGCACACGCGGCGCAGGCGCTTTCTACGAGCCGTCAACGCATGACTTTCCCACAGAGCCGCGCTTCTCAGACGACTCCGACCAGGAGGTTGATGGCGACAGTGTAGCTCCTTCCACCCGCTCAGCCGGTTCGGACCTGGTATGGGACAATGTCGCCGGTGAACTTCGCTCCCAGCAACCCGGCGCGCGTCGAAATGGCGACTTCGATGCCCAGCGCTACGCAGCTCCGACCCCACGCCGCCCAAGTAACCGCCCATTCTTGAATGATAGTGTTGCAAACGACCCAGAACTCCCGCTGATTCCCGAGCTGCCTGGTGACGTACCTTCACCGCACATCGTCGCCCAACAACGGCAGCAGCAGCAGCAGCAGAAAGAGAAGAAGCAGAGGGATAATTCGAAACAGAATGAAGCTCCAAAGCAGCAAGAGGACCTGAAGCCGGCATACGGCAACTTCCAGATAGAAAGTGCGCCTCGCATCCTTAAAAGCACATCTGTGGAACAGCAGATCGAACGCGCGAACAGCCTCTCTTCCATACACACCGCTGCAACACAGACCAGTCTTGGCCGGGTAGCCGGCTGGGAGGACTCTCGCAGCAACCACACGCCCTCGGAAAGTGGGGACAAAAAGGATTGGAAGAGCTCTGAATATGACGTTAGCGGGCTGAGCGAGAAGAAACTCGCCAAACTGAAGAAGAAAGGCATCAACCCGCAGCTGTACATGGAGATGAAGGCGGCGAGAGGTGGAAAAGGCAAACTAGTCGGCCCGTTGGTTGGGAACACATATATTGGATGAGATGTAAAAATGCTACGGCTGGTGCACGTTTCGCGTAGACGTGCCACGGGTTCGAGCAGATTGAGCGCCATCCACATGTTGAGGCATGACATGGTTCGGCGTATCTCACGCAGATGGCGCCGATATGGTTGATGAATGAGGCCGGGCAGCAAGCATTGATACAAGGGCTTTGGAGAGCACGCGCCATCGTTATTGAAGAATGGTTTAAGCAGATAGGCCCGGAAGATTTTGAGAATGAGCTTGTGTAAGAGGAGGGCAAGAAGGCTCTTGCTTGGACATCAGGCGAAGTACCGCTCATGATAGATATGATATACGCAACTCTAACGAGCAATATTAATAGGCGTGATTGGAGAGATAATTCGATTAAAATATTCATCTGTCAACTCTGCCAACTCTGCATTGGCAAGCTTACAGTAGAGTAGCCATGTATTCGTGCTTTTAGACCGCAACAGTGACAGCAACGTCGTTCAGAAGTATTTCTGGAGGTACGACGGCAGATCGACCTTGATACGTGTACGCTTACATATGTGGCCTCAAGTTTCTTGACACGACCGATTATGCGGACATATTTGTACACGGTAGTCTGCATATCAGGCCCGCCCAGTCTACTCCTACAGGAAGATCTTGGCTCTACTCTGCATCCTTACATGATCCTGCCACCGAAGTTGGCGGAACCTCATCACATTTTCTTCCAAAACACCCCTTGCAACAGAACGATGTTGCTTTGATGCTTTGTATTATTGATATTCCCATCGCCGAGGTTGATTTTTCGATTTCCACTGGGCCTCGGCTCTCTTCCGTCACTTTACTCTGGACCCACTCGCTTCATACTCGCTTATAGGACAATCCCCGCCTTGAAGTTTATCCCCGGATATGGGCTGGGGTTGTGTAGAAGGGGATATGCGACTTCATTGTTATTTCAACTTGGTGAAGATTGTAAGACCTTGCTCTCGGTCATCTTTGTTGATCATTCTTCAGATCTGTTGCTTGCCTGGATGAAGTGAATTGTTCTATCAAGAACTGACTTATCTTCTTCCATTTCTTGACGACAGCTACTTCGCCACCACCAGACTTCACGTTCAACACCCAACTTGTGCTACCGTCACAACATCACATCACATCTCACAAGATGGCACCCAAGCAGAAGGACCCCGTCTACGTCCTCGGCGTAGGCATGACCAAATTCATCAAACCTCGCGGCAAAGTCGACTACACCGAACTTGGTTTCGAAGCCGGCGTCAAAGCCATGCTCGATGCGCAAGTCAACTATGATGATATCGACATGGGCGTCGCTTGCTACTGCTACGGCGACAGCACTTGTGGCCAGCGTGTCTTCTACCAATTTGGCCAGACTTCAATCCCTATCTGGAACGTCAACAACAACTGCTCCACCGGATCAACCGGCTTGTACTTGGGCCGCAACATGATCGCCGGCGGCCAGGCGGATGCCGTCCTCGTCGTCGGCTTCGAGAAGATGAACCCAGGCTCTCTCCAATCCTACTTCCAGGACCGCGCAAACCCCACCGGCACCTTCGGCGAGATGATGAAAGCCACCCGCGGCGTGACCAACGCTCCTGGCGCCGCGCAGATGTTCGGCAACGCCGGCCGCGAGTACAAGGAGAAGTACGGCGCGACCAATGCCGATTTCGCGGAGATCGCGCGCGTGAACCACGAGCACTCGAAGCGCAACCCGTACTCGCAGTTCCAGGACGAGTACACGCTCGAGCAGATCATGAAGTCGCCGATGATCCACGAGCCGCTCACGAAGCTGCAGTGCTGTCCGACCAGCGATGGCGGCGCGGCGGCCGTGCTGGTTTCGCAGAGCTTCCTCGACGCGAGGCCGCATCTGAAGGAGCAGGCCGTGCTGATCGCCGGACAGGTGCTGGCGACGGACACGGAGAGCGTGTTCTCCCGCTCGGCAATCGACCTGATGGGCTACGGTATGAATGAATACGCGGCAAAAGTCGCCCTGGCCGAAGCCGGCGTCAGGGTCAAAGACATCAAAGTCGCGGAAGTGCACGACTGCTTCAGCGCGAACGAGATGATCGTCATCGACGCGCTGGGCCTGAGCGAGAAGGGCAAGGCGCACGAGATGGTGCGCGCCGGCGATATCACGTACGGCGGCAAGATGGTCGTCAATCCTTCCGGCGGCTTGATTTCAAAGGGCCATCCGCTCGGCGCCAGTGGCATTGCACAGTGCGCGGAGTTGGTGTGGCATTTGCGTGGCTGGGCTAACAATCGTTTGGTGAAGGGCACTACTGCTGCGCTGCAGCACAACCTTGGCCTTGGAGGTGCTGTGGTTGTGAGTGTGTATAAGCGTGCTGACGGCAAGGCGAGCGATGCGGTGAGCTCGGAGGATGTTGGCAAGAAGAATGGACTGGGCTACAACCCGGCTGTGGAGGCCAAGGGTTTCACCAGAGCGCAGGTCGACACCGTGAGATCTAAGAAGGCGCGCAACGAGTGGGCGCTGGGCGACGTGCACGACAAGGTCGAGGCGAGGTTTTAGAGGTGTCGTGTCGTCTTACCTGCGACGAAGGTATGGAAGAGGAGGGAACAGTCTCCATAGTGTAAACAATTTCTTTGAATCTAATGATCTAGCATGAACCGAAAAGACAAACAATCTTGTTTTCATTTTGCGAGTCCTTTGAAAAAAAGGTAGATAGATCCCTGTTATCCCCAGCGCCTTGTAACTCCCGTGCTCCGGACGATGCGGCCGTGAGGCCCTGTCTTGCGAAAGCAACCTTTATTCCTCCTTCTGCTGCTCGTCCATTTACACAGCCTGGGCAACGCCGTCGGCCTCGCCGGAGTTGACGGCCTTGCCGGTCTTCTTGATCTTCTCGAGGACGGTGCTGTAGTCGAGGCTCTCGTCGGTCTTGATGGTAGCGGTCTGGGAGTCGAGGGAAACGTCGAATTCTTTGACACCTGTGAGGAAGGTTCGTTAGCAAAAGAGTAGGGAGAAGTAAGACTTTGGTGTGCCTATGCAGACAAGAACCAACTTACCCTCGAGCTTCTTGAGCACGCGCTCGACAGCGCCGGAGCAGCCGCCGCAGGTCATGGTGATGTTGAACTTGTAGTTGTGCTCGGCCATTTTGGAGATTGGTGGGTTGTGAGGTTGCGTAGAGGGTCGTGTGGTGGTCGAGGAGGTCAGGAAACAGCTGGTGTTTGGCAAAGTGGTTGCTTGGTAAGATGCAGCTCGGCGAGAGAGGTGTTCACTAGTGAGGTGGATCGGCAGGGACTACGATGGATGGATGGATGTGCAGACAGGGTGGGTGTTCTTTGTATGGCTATATTATATACTTTATGGCTCTGCCGCTCACCCCTTGGCCTGGCACATGTGAAAGGCTTGCGCCATACTGCTGAGCAAGTTTCGCTTGTTCGGGCTTGGTGGTGTGTCTCGAGTTGAATGGCGTGCCCCGCGTCCAGTCCAGTCCAGTTGAGAGAGAGCCATCCGTTCCGCAAGCCACTTCTTCTCCCCCCTCATCGACAACGCCACGCCACGCCACGCCACCGCCACACTTCGAGACAGCCCACCAAGAAAGCCAGCGATGACTTCACACCAGCCGTGAGCAGTGTTTCTAGAAACTCGTGCTCCCATCACATCATTGTCTGTCTCCTCTCTTTTCACGGCCACCGACATAGCTCGCAAGTATGTCGGGCAACAGCAACATCCTCCCAATACCCTTTCGTCGCACTCACAACCTGCTCCTCTCCGATGCCGTCAAATCATACATCTCCACAAAATACGACCAACACCCAGACACCTTCGCACGCGACTTGGAGATCATCGACCAGCTGCGCAAAGATGCTGTTACCTCTCTCGAGCCGCATGCGAGTGGCATACGAAAGCTGCAGGCTTATGCTGCCCAGCTAGTCTGGATGGGAGGGAAGTTCCCAGTCGATGTACGCACAACCACAACCTTCTGAGCATCTAAACAGCACCGCTAATCAGCAGTCATTTATGAAGTAGATCGGTGCAGACTTCACCTGGTATCCTGCCCTTGGCTACCACACCACGCACGCCCACACCGAGAACAATCTCCGATTCGAGCTTGCAAACGTCCTTTTCAATCTTGCCGCCATGTACTCGCAGATCGCGCTCTCCTCCAACCGAGCGACCTCGGAAGGTCTGAAGTCAGCCGCCTCGAACTTCTGCTTCGCGGCAGGCGTGCTTAGCTACCTCAAGACAGACATCATTCCGGAGCTTAGGAGCAGTCCGCCAGAGGACATGGACACCTTGACGCTTGAGAGTGTGGAAGCTTTAATGTTGGCGCAAGCTCAAGAGTGCTTCTGGCAGAAGGCTGTCAAGGACGGGCTGAAGGACGCATCCATTTCGAAGCTTGCCGCCAAAGTCAGCGATCTGTACTCCGATGCAGGCGACTGGGGAATCAAGAGCGACAGTATTAGCTCCGAGTGGATACACCATTTCAACGCGAAACATCACCACTTTGCTGCCGCTGCGCAGTACCGTGCCGCTTGCGATTGCTTGGAAAAGAGGAAGTATGGAGAGGAGGTCGCTCGCTTGAGAGACAGCATGAACTGCGTGAATGAGGCTCTTAAGGAGAGTCGATACATCAACAAGTCAGTGCTGGCAGACCTCAACGGATTGAAGACAAGGGTCAGTGAGGATCTGAAACGATCGGAGAAGGACAACGATACCATCTACCTGATACCCGAACCTCCAAAGGCGGAACTTAGGCCGCTGGACCGAGCAAGCATGGTCGCTGCACGTGTGCCAAAAGAGGTCAGCGACTCGCAGGAGATGCTTGGCGATCACGGCGAGTTAGGCAAACCGCTCTTCGCGAAATTGGTTCCGTACGCCGTTCATGTCGCAGCATCGATCTATGTCGACAGAAGGGATCGCCTGGTCAACAACAACATCATTGCAGAGTTGGACAATCTTACCCTCAAGGTTCACGAGCTACTCTCGAGCTTGCAACTGCCTGGATCATTACAGGCATTGGAGAAACCATTGGGATTGCCGCCAGGTGTGGCCTCACATGCCGAGGAGATACGTCAAGCCAACGGTGTGCATCGACTTCACACCACAATCGCTGATACCGAGAAGTTGAAGAACAACAATCGCAAGCTCTACCAGGAAGGTGTTGATTTGCTACGACAGGAAGCAGGTGAAGATGAAGCAGCACGCAGGAAGTTTGGCACAGACCGCTGGAGCAGATTGCCTGGACCGAGTGCTGTACCTAAGCTCTACGCGCAGGTGAACGATATCGACGGATACCTAAAGCAAGCAGAGAATAGCGATCGTCTGGTGCAGGGTCGTCTGAAAGAGAACGAAAGCCTGATTCGCCTGTTGGGCGGAACAGATCGAGATCTGGAAGACTACGTGCCTTCGAGTCGCCGAGCGACCATCACAGCGAAGGTCGAGCGCGAAGTCAATATGCTTCGGGCGTCACTCAACGAAGTCAACAGGCTTGAGAGCCGGAGGAGAAAGAAGGTTGAGGCATTGAGATTGAAAGCCAGGGAGGACGATGTGAACCCAGATCTCTTGCGTGAGGCAGCAAGACTTGAGCGTGAGCTGCCAATGCAACCGCTCGCAGCTTCACAGTTCGAGTCGTTCTTCGACGAACGACTGCACAAATATGACGTCGACGAAGCCGAAGTACGTAAAGAGGAGTTGGAGCAAAACCGTCTTCTCGGACGCGTGCAGGAAACGAACAACTCCTTCCGGGCCGCAAAGCGTGGCGATACATCTTCAAAAGAGCGAGAGAGTGCTCTCCAGAACCTCGAAAACGCTTACATGAGTTATAAGGAAATTCTGCGCAACCTCGACACAGGCCGCAAATTCTGGAACGACTTGTCGGCCATCACCACACGCTTCCGCGACGAGTGCCGCAACTTCGTTTACGCCCGCCGCTCGGAGGCGCAGAGTCTGGAAGCCGATCTGTCCGATGCCATGGCTGGGCTTCGCATCCAGCAGTCGAACCAGGCCAACCTCCGCCAACAGAAAGCTGCACAGGAGCAGCAACATGCCACTCCTCCCGTCAGGCCCGTCGGGCAGGAGCCCATGCCTGCGCCCATGCCCCAGAGACCGCAAGCTCAGCCGCCGCCCGTCGCTACTGTGCAGAGTCCTGCGGTGCAGACTTGGCAAGAGGGTATGCCCATTGTGTTTGGTGGGGGAGCGCCGGCTCAGGCGCAGCAAGGTGCTCCTCAGGGATCGAGGACTGGGAGTGCCGTTGATGGACGCTGGGATCCTGCGAGGGGAGTCAACTTTGGCCGGTGAGATGAGGTGAGACGTAGCTAGTCAGCTGCGAGTGAGTTGGCCATGACGAATCATGATTCATGCCGGACGACCAGCTTTGTGCATCTTGTCCCACTTCATGTTACCGCAACAATATCGTAAGCCGTCTCGACAATTCACTGTTCGGGATGCAGCTGGGTGCAGCTTCCTTCGGGGACCCCATACTACAATCGCATCCCAAGTGCAGTGGAAGCCCGATAGAGCTAGGATAGCTGCGACGATAGCCGAGAGGACCCCCTGAGGCTACTACTGCAGGAGTTGATTCAGGTGCGCTGAGGGAAACCTTCTGGGTATGCTGAGTGCTTGGACATTGGAGAAGAAGAGAGGAGGAGCAGACGTGTAGTGATTGAAAGTCTCGGGATTACCTAGAACTGCCAGATCGCGCGTTATGATCGAACGGCGGGTGATTGAATGTCCGCAGTTGTGCCTAAATGTGTGGACCAAAGGACGAACGACGAAAAGCCTTCCTCGACAACATATCAACGACAGACATTATTCATCTTCAAAACTTGCTTCGGCGTTGACATCTATCGTAGAAGAGGGAAAATAAACACAAACAACTGCTTTTCCAGGCGTGCGTGACGCCCATGGGGGTATGTGAAACAACGCAATCGATGACAGCGGGCACTGTTGTCTCCCGCGTCATGGTCCTGTTAATCCCTGCACTCTTCCTCTTCCCGCACCATACCCCTGTACACGTATTGTAGGTCCGATTTTCCGTTAGTTGGTCGGCACAGAAGTTGAAGAAGCAGCGTTCAGCGGCGACCTTGCTCCCTGATACCGCGTCTGGCGCGCATGTCACGCAAGCTGCGCTCGTTCTCCAGCATCAGCTCCTTGTCGCCAACGACGTCTTGGTCGCTGAGGACACTGCCAATGCTACTGCTGTTGGTAGTGAAAGCGGTGAGCTCGCGCGAGTGGCGCTTCTGTTCGGGACTGTCGAGTCGCGGGAGCGTTTTGATGACTCGGCAGGGATTGCCGGCGGCGACAGTATAGGCTGGGATGTTCTGGATGTGAAGTCAGTTGGAAAATAGTCTTCGAATTAGAAAGGCGATTTCACATACCCTTGTGACGACAGAGCCTGCCGCAACCGACGCGCCTTTGCCGATGGTGCGATGAGGCATGATGATTGTTCCAGCGCCGATGTGGACTTCGTCTTCGACGATGATGGCACCGGCAGTGAGTTCAGACTGACTGCCTTTGCGTTGAACTGGCTCATCAGTGCCGCAGAAAATAACGTTTTTGCCGATGTGCACACGGCTGCCGATGCTAATGTCGGCGGCATCTTCTATAGTACAATTGGCGTCGATGAATGTATCGTCGCCGATATGGATATTGTAGCCGTAATCGCAAGTGAACGGACAGACAACGATGACTTGCGAGCCAATACTACCCGGACGGGTCAGTGAGGCTGATTTCTCACGGTATTGGTAGTTTCGATCATCTCTCTGGTATGGATCCAGAATTGCTTTGAAAAGGCGTCCCTTCTCTTCGTCGCTCGTTGCTGGGCCGGGCTGGTGCGCTGCATTCCAGCGCTCGACAGCAGCCTTACAAGACCTGCGATCGTCGAGGAGCTCCCCATCAATGTGCGCTTTATATGGTTCGCCGATCAACATTTTGTATTTCTCAGATACTTCACTGCTTGGCATGGGAGCGAAGGGTGGACCGCGGGATGAATGCCCGCTGACACTGTCGCGTGAGCTCAAGGGTGGCACCGGACCGAGGGAATGATGTGAGTGGTATGGGGGTTGTCTCCATGGGTCGATTGGTTGTCGAGGTTCAAAATATGAGGCGGGCGCATTGTATTCGAATGATGGAGGTGGATTGTTGGGACCATAAGGACTATCCGGCTCTCGATACGGCTGCCAAGCGGAGTTTCGCCAATTGTCGCGGGTCTGAGGATGTCGTATATCGCTTGGACCAGGTACCGTAGGAGGGAGACGATGGTAAGGATCCTGTGTCGTTGGAGTTGGCGGTATGCGACCCCAATGATCATAACGAGGTCCATCTGCCGACAGAGGCAGTGGTGACTGTAGGGGCGGCGCATCTTGTATTTTCGATTGCAACGGCACCTGGGCGCGACCATTGGCGTTGGGACCTTTTTGAGTTTCTATAGGCTTTGGACCATAGCCTGTGCATGTAAAGCCGCCTCGGTGACAGTTCTGGCATTCAGGCTTGGCTTCATCGCACTTCTTCTTCCGAGTTCTGCATGTATGACAACCGGTCTTGGTGCGATTGCTGAAGTTGCGCTTGCGCTTGCTATGTGGATCACTAGGGTCAGCTCCAGGGCTGTAAGCATCTACGGGCGACTCCTCGCGTCGTGCAGTCGCCGGCGCGGGCTGTACAGGCTTCGCAGGCTGTGATGTTGAAGCACCGTTCGTTGGCGCCTGGTTACTGACATCCTGGAGATGGGTTGCCAGTGACTCCGCAAGGTGTGCCTCGGTCTCCGGTCGGACCTGGGGTGGTGCTGATCGCTGATTGCGAGTTGGAACCGGTGAGCGCTCTCTTGAACATCGGTCACTGTAGGTGGTTAGTAGTGAAATTTCTGTTGTGACGAGTCAAAAATTACCGTGTGTTTTCGATCGAAACATGTGTGTTCAATAGGCTCAAGCTTGGGGTATGTGAGTGAAAGCTGTTTCTGGAATCCGTCATGCGCCTTTTGGGAGACAGTGCCACAGCTGATGTAGGACTTTCCCGATGCGAGTGCTCCATGTTGTCAGTCATCAATCGTTTCCGCTTGGCAGTCTCCGGGCTGAGTTTGATGGCAGGATCTGGACATAATACAGAGTCATTCCTCGTTGAAGTCTGTCTTGACGGCTGGGTGTCCATGCTGTTTGGTTCCGCGGATATTCCGTTGGCATTGGACCTGAGATGTGGCTCGTTCGACGGCTCCGTCAAGGCTTCAGAGACCACGGCTGATTGTCTTGGATCCGATCCGTTGACAGCAGTAAACCCCTGGGCAGGCATAGCCTTTTCGATGGAATATCGACGTCCAGAAATACGCTCATGATCTGCTGGTGATCGATTCAGCAGCTCGACCATAGACCGCATCGGGTCGTTGCAGAGTGTTGAACGTCAAGAGCGGTCGGTTGACCTCCTTTGGTTCCGTAGAGATGTCTTCCAACGCAACAACGCGGATCGTTGGAGTGGAAAGCGGCAGAGTCCTCAGGGAGGAAGAATGATTGGGTTGCGGCTGTAGTGCTCAAAGTGTTTGGTGGAGCTGTGCATGAGTGGCGCCTACGGGTCGGCTATATTAGACGCTGGGCGGCTGACTATGGATGGGAGGCGACGTCCAGGCGAACCTAAGCTTGCAGGACAAGTGGGAAGTGTAAGCAGGTATATGGCGCAACTGCGCGCAGGAATCGCGGAGGGTCAGGTATCTAGGCAGTGCGGCTAGGAAGGCCAGAGAGAGTTTGGTAGAGCGCCGATCAACGGGTCGGGGCAGAAACGGCAGCGTTGCGATTGCGTGGGGAGAGACTTCCGGGCAGGGTCTGCAGATCGACGGCGGAGTGGTGAAGCAGTGAAGAGCAGCAGGTGGGCGGCGAAGTGGGCAAGTGGCTGCGCATGGGCTCTCCGCGAGCTGGACGAGCGAGACGAACGAGGTGGAGTCGGAAAGGCAGGCGTGTGTGTGTGTGGTCACGATTGCGCATACAAGAAGGGCGGCGCGTCGAGGGTAGATGGATGGTGTGCCATAGAACTGGCCCGGCCGGCTGCAGCAGAGAGGCTCTCGCTGGATTGCAAAGCAGCAGTGTGCAAGCGCTGGCCGTCGTCTGCGCGCCTGTCGCGCTATGCCTGCATCCAAGGCGTCGTCACGCACCACCCCTGCCTGTCTGTGGGCTGTGGCCGTTCCGCCCTCCTCCACCGGCCACGAGTTGGGGACCCTTCACCCGCGCGCCGTGGGCTGGTCCGTGGCGGTCCAAGGAGCAAGATCCACTTCAGTAGTCGTCGTTAGCCTGGACGAGGCCGTGCAGTGCAGTGCTAGAGCGTGTAGTGGAGTGACGAGCGGTCAGCCCAACGCGGCACCACAGCCACTCGAGGCAGCAGTAGTGAGCCACACTCGATCACACTCGACCACTCCGCCACACGACGGGGGCATGAGCCGGCGGGCGTCGGCGCGCTGGAGGATGTGTCGAGGAGGGGAGAGTGGCGCTGCGGCGGTCCAATGGTGGTTGGCATGCGTGGCATGTTAGAAAGAGGCGCACCTTGCATTGCCGTACGGCGTAAGGCGCCGTCCGGGAGGTGCTATCTGGTTTGGGTTAGGGATGACAGTGGGCGATGCAGCAAACTAACGGGCAGCGCGCCTGTTCGTGAGGGATCTCGATTTGCTTGCGCTCGCGTGTGCCTGCTAGTGCGTGCGCCATACCTGCTAGTAGAATAGTATATGCTCCTACCGCCCAGCACAGCACATCACTTGCGGCGGCGGCGACTGCGCTTCGTGCCGGGCGAGAGGACGGGGCTATCGTCGTGGTCAGGCAGACCAGCTAGAGATGATCATTCCATCATCCGCCCACGCCAGCAGTCGAAAAGCAGGCAGGCTAGCGTTGTACTGACTACTGTACTTCACCTACTGAATGCACAGGGCAGGGCAGCACAGCAGGATGCTGCCCTGGACGTTGATGGGCGCATGCACGAGTCAAAGCATGTCTCACGGGGGAAGCATCGGGCGGGCCGGCCGGCGGCGACGCAGAACAGCAGACTGCAGGGGCTCACAGACGCGACTCAGGCGTGAGAGTGGGACACCCGGAAGAGGCCATATCAAGATTCAAGACTCGTCAGCAAGCAGTAAGGTAGTGACAGCCAGCAAAGCAACATGATCGCGCCCTTCAACACTCCTGACAGGGGGCGACCTGTGCTACAGCTGGTGATCGTCTTGTCTTGTCAGCAGCGAGCGACACTAATATCGAGACAAGCTTGACTTGATATTACCACGACTTGGCCGCAAGCGAAGTGATGTGCGAGTATCGATCGGCGAAATGACCCTTCGCATCTCCGCATGCCGAACCTCACATTCATGCACATCCTATACTAGCTAGCACTGCAGTACGTACTGTACATACTTGCGCGCGCGCGCTTCTCCTCATCCTTCTGCACCATCTCGCGCGCTTGGGCGCTGCACTCTATCCTCCTGTAGTGCATAGCGCGTGGTTGTTAAGGTTGCACCCGCGCCTTCCCCTTCTCGCCGCCTGCCTGCCACGGCCGCTGCCATCCCACCCTGTCTTCTGCCCATGTGTCTCCCAACTCCTCAACCACACCCGACTGACACCCCCATTATCGCCGCAATTAAGGGCAATCTGCGCGCCCATCTATTGATAAGGCGCGTCGCATACGCTGTCACCAAACTTACCGCTCCCTCGGCTTCGCCCAACCATGGTATGTGGTGTCGCCAGTCTTGTAGTACTCCACCACAACCACTCGGCGCGGCCTGCCGGAAGGCTCATGCCGCTTCCAACGGCTGCCATCAAGCGAGTCTGACTTCGCTTGTGACAACGAATGACCTTTCCTTTTTGGCCAGTGTGATCCCCAAGCCATTTCCTCATTCGTCCTCCCAACAACCCACGCCCACAGACCTCATCTCTGTCTGATATACCACTCACGAGGGGCAATTTATTGCGGCTCAGACATTACCCGAGTCATCCATGGTACTTTCCATATCTCAACAATGCCATATCCTACCCCTGCTCGCGTTGCCCTGACCTTTCGTGCATCACTACTGCATGAGAAACGGCAGATGCCCCGGGAAGTCCCGTCGAACACCGACAGAGTGGTAAAGTGGTGGTGCCTGTGGTGCTGGGTGCGGGAGCTTCGCCTCGCAATTAGTGCTGTAACAACAACTGGCTACAAGCAAGGGTTTCATGGCGCTATCTACCACACCGGACTTGAGCCCGACAAAGATGCGCCTTGCGCTGCCAAACAAGACCCCTTGGACTTGAAGATCTCTTTCAGCGCACCGAAGCAAACTGTGTACTGCACTCCCATCTCCAGCTCAGACGTCACTTTTGACATACTCGTGCTTGCTTCACCGATTCACATTCCTGACAGCCAACGTTCGATTCCATCACCAAACACAACGGAGCCTCCTCCTTCTCGTACGAGCAATACGCATCGTTAGTCCGCCATGCACTCGGGATCAGAGCGATCACATTCTTCGTGTCCACGGATCTGGGTCTCTGGGAATCATGGCGACTCCTCCTATTATCAAGCTGTGTAACGTTACTAATGTATGCCTCTTGCTATGGATCAAGGTAATGAACATCGTCTTAGACATAGGCTCGTTATCACTGATCATGCCAAGCGCAACCATGGTGTGATCTGCTTACTACACATTGCCAGTTGTACGCATTGGCTCAAGCGCGAAAGAAAGTAAGTTACGCGATGCATCACTTACGACATTCCTATCAAGCTTGTCGGTCTACATCACATCCACCGCGGACTGCCCGTGGTAAGCTTGACTTGTTCTAAAACTCAGCTGGATGAACCATGAGTGCAGTCGTGGGATCGTGTCACAAGACAATGGATTTCGAAACTGTCTGTGTCATACACAAGAACAGTCACCCTTTCAATTTACTTCGCGGAAGGATAATCACTCAGGCAGGACTCTACGAAGGCATCGCCAACCTTTCTTGTGAAAAACACGATCTATCACCACCTCAACATAGCAATTGGCCGTCCGATAATGAAGCGTATTCGGCTCCTTAACGCCAAGGCTGAGAATCAGACAGAGACGGCAAATGCAGCCTCTTCCGAGCTGGGCCCGCTAGTCTGTTACACAACCGCGCAAGTCTTTACCAAACCACCGTCCTGGACTGTCCCAGGTACCGACGCATGCAACAACGGTAACCCCCACGCACGCTGTGATACATCCACCCAATCGCGGCTGCAGCGGTGCTCGATCTGTCCAATGCAAGAGGGCTGGCCAAGCGATTGGATTCAAGTACGCTTCAGCGTAGACGGATGTAACATATTCTATGTAACCAGGGGTGTCAGAGGCGACTCCCCGAGCATGAGGTACAACAAATCGGGGCGCGGAATGCCGGAAACACGAACACGACATCCGCCAGCTCAAGACCACGCTGGCAACCGCCCAAGAACAATTCGCAAATGTCAAGGCGCTCTTTATGTTCGTATCAGCAGTGCCGCACGACACGTCGTCTGCGCGGGCGATCCCGCACCTGAGCGCTCATCGATCTACACCACATGCCAACCGCCTTTCCCAAGAGCCCAATCCAACGCATTGGACCGCCCGGGCCAATGTCACGGGTGCATTCATCCATGTCAACGGGTAAACTGCTGCGACTGCTTAGGGCAGAGATACAAGTCGCGCGCGTCAAACCTGCGAGTCCTGCATGCGCCTCCATAAGCGCGAGCTGCGCTTAGGGCGGGGATGCCGCGGAAAGCGCTTCTTTACGGCTGGCTGGCTGGCCTCGACGGTCGCCTTTGTCGGTCGGCCGGCTGTCTGGACTCTTGCAGGGCTGTTATGCAGCGGAAGTGTTTGCCTTCTCTCGCATACTGTGCGAGGGTACCGGAATGTTTGCCGCTTCTGCACCCGATACATCTGGCTCTTTCGGGGTGTAGGAGGCGAGCGAACCCATTGGCACGGGGAATTGAAACGGCTGGTCGCATGCGATGGTGTTGAGATGCAAGATGTGGGCTTGACTTTTGTGCGATCGCAATGTCAATACGGGTGGAAGCCTGTAGTACATATTGCGTGACCGACGGACGGCTTTGCAGCCGTTTGGATGCTTGAATATGGTAAGCCGTGGCGGTAGGTCGGGCATGGTCGCTGTTGTCGGTGGCATGCTCGTTGCCTTTCCTTGTGCTAGTGTTGTGTAACGCGTGGTTGCTGGTGCGGTTTATCAAACTACTTGAGACGTTTCGGAGATGAGTGAGGTAAGTTTTAATAATAGAGTTGACGATCGGCCCTCTAGTGCGAGGGTAGCTTGACACGTCTCTAGTAGCAGCTTGCTTGAGCTGACATTTATTGTCCATGAAACCACTTCTCCAAGAGATTGATCTCCCCGGCTCCTGTTCCCGAATTAAAAAGAATCAAGCAAGTGGAGACGTACAGTGTTGCTCACCATCATCGAACACGGAAGAGTGATTCATTTGTTTGGTATACGTACACCCCTCGAGACGAAGTACTCATTAAATCCTGCAATACCGAGAAGAAAAGCGAATAGTAAAAAAAACATGATTACACTGAAAATTACGAAAAATGTGTTTCCTAGGAGACACAACTCATCTACTGCCTCAGCGCCTCGCCAATAGAGCTCAAGTAAGCGCACCTCTCCCGTTGCGCCTCAGGCACGCTCTCCATCCTCGTCTCATTCCTCCTGAACAACAAGGACTTGAACGCATTCTCCTCCGTCCACGCATCCCACACCGGCGTGCCCGCTTTGCGGAACGTATTCGGGTCTTTGGCGCGGATGAAGCTCGTCCAGTAGCCCTGCACAATGGGGACGACGGCCGCGTTCGTGCCGTTCTTCAGGTAGCTCTTGGGCGCGCCGTTGACGTACTCCGGCCCCCAGATCGCGTTCAGCTCCACGGTGTGCGTGACTCCCAAGCCTGATGCCTCGGCCGGAGGGTCCTTCACGTCCCAGTGGTAGTTCCAGGCGGGGATGTTGAGGCGCGCGTACACCTCGTTGATGAAGAAGCCCGGGCAGTTGTAGCGGATCTCGCCGTAGGCGGTGGCGGCTTGGCGCCAAAAGCGCCCGGAGTCTGGGAATTGCGGGTAGTCTTCGACGGGGTAGTAGTGGTGGACTTGGCGGAGCTGGTCGGTGGTGATGAAGGGGAATTGGTTCTTGATGAAGGTGTCGGACTCGGCGTAGGAGTTTGTGCTGTTGGGGGTGAAGACGGTGCCTTCGTTGGTGGTGTCACCGTAGATGGCGGGCAGTTGGACGAAGTTGCCGTTGGCGTAGGCTGGGTATGTGTATTCTTTGATGAAGTCGTTGTCGAGGGTGGGTGCGTACATGTACAGAGCAGCACCCTGGGCGCCGGGGAAGGGGGTGTTGAAGTTAACGGCTTGGATCTGGTCTGCTGTGAGGGAGCGGAGACAGGCGAGGGTGTCTTCGGCGTCAACGCATTCGGTGCGGATGACGAGGTTGTCGTACATGAACTGACTCTCGGAAACATCGTTGATGGTGGCAAAAGACTGCGATTCAGCTGCACTTGCATGGAAGAGCCCGTCGTCTCGGCCGCCATACGCGGTCAGCTGGAGGTTGATGCTTGCTGCTCCTGCGCTGTCGCCTGAAAGGACTACATGGCAGTTATCACCGCCGAACTCCTCGATGTGCTGCTGCACCCATTCGAGCGCCTTGCGTTGATCTTTGAGACCATTGTTGATGCTGCCGCCTTCGAGCACTTCTTGGCTTGCGAGGAAACCGTAGGGTCCAACGCGGTAGTTGAAAGTGACAACGATCATGTTCATCTCACTGGCCAACACCAAGCCCGTACCGTTGAAGTTCGAGTTGGCATTTGAGTTAAAGCCACCGCCTTGGAGGAAAAACATCACAGGCAGCTTCGAGCCCTTTGTGGCATTCGTTGGTGCATATATGTCCATGAACAAGCAATCCTCATTGTTCTTCGCTGTGGAAGGCGACGCCACGGCGCCTGATGAGGGTGTACTCAGACACACCGCGCCGTGAGTATCTGCTTCCACCGTTCCGTTCACTGGAAGAGGATCCTGAGGCGCGGCGAATCGAAGGACTCCAAGAGGTGGTGCAGCATAGCGGATTCCTAGCCATTGGGTGACACCACTTGAAAGGGCCACTCCGTTGTATGAAGCATATCCTAGGTGCCTCGTCGTGGCAGTAGCGGATGCAAGCTGTGATAGCACAGCCAGCGCTGCGGGATAGACTGTCTTCATGTTTGTGATGCTGCTAGCAGCTGTATGGGTAGAATGTGACGAGGAACGACAAGGGAGGAGGCAGGAAAACGAAAGACCAACAAGCTCACCTAAGACATCGGCGTAACGTTCTTATAAAAGTACATCAGACATCATTTCGCAGTCAAGCACACCCTGCCTCCCAACGGCAGTGGCGGCAGATTACACTTGCCAGCACAGACACGAACATCTCCCGGCGCTACTGTGCCGTTCGAACATACGCCATGTGACGACTCAGAGGCCGATGTATTCACAGCGAGAAGTTGTTGGAGGAAGGGTAGTGCGAGCGATGCGTGGCGGGTGACAGGGATCATGTCGGTTCGCATGGTCTGGTGGCCAGGGATGGCAGGGAAAGTAAGATGACCATGCGGACAGCCGCCGAAAAGCGGAGAGTAAAATATGGGCACGGGATCTGAATATGGGGTCACCATGGGGTTTAATTATCGTTAGCGCGTCATTGTATCGTGAGAGTTGTCGACCAGATCTTCAGTACCTGTTGACATGGCGGACGAGCGGTGAGCTGGTGTGTCGTCGAAGATTCTAGTATCAAGGGCTGGCAATCATCGTGCTCCTGCTGTAATCTCAAACCACCCAAAACACGTACGGGTTTACAAAACCCCGGCATATCTTCATGCACAGAGGAAATAGTCTAGATTCTGGAACTCTATATATGACTCGAGAGTGCGGAGAAATAGAAATCGCTCGATCTTGCCATTCTGTCATATGGCGTCCAAAAAACTCCGTGCTAAGTAATGCCCGCATCGAAAATCGTAGAAGAAAAAATAAGAGGATGTCGCAAAAATCGCGTAGAGAAGCAGGTGCCAGCAAACTAGCAAACTTCCGTGGCGCCGGTAAGTCGTCATTCTTCTAGTTGGTACTCCAGAGTGTGATCTTCGCTGCATTCGTTGCAGTAGAATCGGCTGATGCCAGCGAAGTTTACTGCTTGCTTCTCACACATGTCATTGGACCAGCCGTCGACAGAGTAGCCTGAGAAGATCCGATTGCTGCAGAACTCGACGCTGTCCGAGATCATGTAGTAGTCGCAGCCGCAGTAGTATTGAATGTAGGTGTAGGAGCACATGTTAATGGTTCGTGGAGGGTTTGTGGCTGTGTATTGAGAGGCGTTGTTGGTGGTTGAACACGAGCGAGACGGGCTATGCTTGCGTAGGTGGGGAATACTGTGTTATGTTAGCACATGTCTCTAGTGCTTTGTGTTGTAGCGAACTCTATGAGTGCTTACGATCTGCTTTGCTTGGTCCTTAAGCCTCCTAGATGTAGCGAGCGGTGGAATTTGGATGGGCCGGTATACTGGCTCGACTCGACACACAGACAGACAGCGAGCTTATATACATACTTATGATGAGTGTGACTCCGACACAAACCAGCCTGTTGGGGTTCTCCTATTGCAGCAAATAAGCCTCCCGGTCGGAGTCGAAACGACGACTTCACCGCTTGCGCTGACCACACACAGCGAAGTATTGCTCTGCAACCATGGCACTGTGCACCCGCACCATTCTCGGCCCGTGCAATACAGTAATATCGCCCTCGGGTCTGCTGTGTTCACATTACTCGCCGGCGATAAGCAACATCCTGCAAAGCAGAGCCTCTCGGTCAGATGGGTATGCGACCAATCGTCGTGAAGACCCAAGAAGTCAAAGTGCAATTCCGCGCCCGTGATCGAGCAAGGTTGGAAGTCGGGGCCTTCGCGAAGCCCTGCAGAATAAAAGAATTAATACAACCCGAGTTGAACCTAGATCTGACATGCAGGGACTGACAAGGCAGTGGACCCTTTCCACGTGTACGAGGGATCTCTACCTGTGCTACCTCCTTCGGATCCCTCGGTCATGCAGTTCGAACTGCAAACGTGAGATGGAAGAATCCGCAGACTTCCAATTTGTACGATTGGAATAATGCTTTGGGCGTGTTTGTCGTGCTGCTGAATCACTGCGTGGTTTTGATTCTGTACCACCAAACGTGGCGATGTCATATGTGTGAATGAGGATCAGAGAGTAGCATCGAAGTCTCATCTTGGCCAAAGGTACATGTTCGCTGGTACGTGCACTTGTTTTGTGCATTTTTAGGACATGTAAGAACAGAGAACGATACTGAGAAAGACTCTAGCTTCTATTGCACATCTTTACATGTACATGCAAGTCGTGCACAGCGCGTGGTGATTTGGGATAGGGCAACGAGGGTTAGGGTAAAACCACAGCTTTCGTGCCACTCACAACGCACGCGTCTGCTTTCAACGCACTTTCTACTTCTTGCTTTTCCCATGCAAGAGATAATGTTGATACTTTTGCGAGACAAGGAACGGACTCCCACATGATTCTTTTAAACATCAGAACTCTAGCGTTTTACCCATTACTGGCCGCGATTTTGGGCCATCCGCGCCACCCGGCGCTTCATCTCTGCTAATGCCTCCGATTTACCTCGAGGAAGGAGAAGATGCCGCTGCATGCATCTCGGGATCAAAGAAGCGTAAGGCTGAAGAGCCATTGTCCGATGAGATCCGTGATGAGATAAAGTCGGCAAAAGGCCAGCGGACGACGCACCTAAGAGGAACCGTTCGCGACTCGATTGGTAAGCTCATGATCGCCTTGGCTGGTCCCGGACGAGCCACATAATAGAGGCATTATATCGGTAGTATCTATGCGATGAGATGCTAACGATTGTGCTTCACAGCGAACAGATTTGCCGCCCGCAGCAAGCAATCTACCGCAAGCGCACAACCAAGCAGCGAAGGTAGTCAGGCATTCATGGTTGAGCAATCTTTATCTGCACTCCTTGAGATCCTCTCCAGCAGCAGTGTTGGGATGGATGCTCTCACCTCTCAAGTGGCAATTTTTGGTGTGCTGCAGAATGCCCATGCATGTGCAACGACCGGAGGTGAGCTTGGCTTGAATATGTGCGAATGTGCATTGCTCGACTGGCTCAGCAGACCTCTGACAAAGCGAAAGTTGCGAAGGTGACCGAAGTAATCCACACCAAGCTTCAGGAGCAGGTTTTGCGCGCGTTCGCTCAGACCCAGTCACTGAGCAAATTGCTGCCGTCAACATCTCTCCAATCCAATGGCACAATTGCTAGCAACATGCAATCCAAGGCTTCTGCTCAGTAAGTGGTGGCGGATAACCCACTGCGCACATCCAAAGTATCGGATAAACCCCCTAACGATCTGAGGGCCATTCAGCCAGTGCCTTACAAAAGCATCCAAGTGCCAGTCACAACTGCTCTCAAGGCTGCGGCCAAAACTTCAGACATAGGACCCTCAGATTGTAGACACGTCAAGGCTATCAAGCCTGAGGGAGACGTGACAGAGAAGAGACTGGTCCAGAATGACATGGTGGCTGGCTCTCATGTCTCTCGCAGCAATAGTGTCGAAAACCCAGATGTCTCACACGGAAGACCCCATCATCATGTCTACCCTTGCACCAAATCCGATGATAAGGCCGAAATGAATGCCGCCATTTCAGCCGACATAAGAAACTACACTGAGCCTGGAGAGGACCTCGATTGGACTAAGGTTTCCGACCCGACTGAACGGAAGCGCTTATAGGGCATCATTGGTGGCCGCAAGTATCGCGAGCGCCAACTTGCTGCCCAGGGCAAGGGTGGTAGCGGTGGCAATTGTCCTGGCGCTGCGGGCGAGGGAAGCTATCTCAGCAAAGGCTACGGGCCACAACGACCTTATGGTTATTCGAAATGGAAGTCACCGCAGCCGCTCCAAACGAGCGCGACTCCTACAAATCCTAAAGATCAACTAAAAAGCGCACCAGGCAGCACTCTTCTCCACAAAGCACTAGGCATACAACCCGAATCCTCAGCATCTCCTATGGCGGACAGCAATGTACCACGTCACAACCTGTCTACCACCGACAACGGTCGCGGTCCTGTGATACATCATGGCTTAGACAAGGAAGGGGAAGACTTTAGGCATCAGGGTCGCTTGACCAGTTCCATCAAAAGTGCAGGGAGTGCAGCAGCTGTGGAATCATCGGAATCTGCGTTCGTGATCTCAGATGCTGGGCCAGAGGCGAAGGCAAAAAACGGCGGCCAAGGAAGTTACGAAGACTTCTTCCAGTCGTTAGTGGACAACGTGACACCTCAGGAGCCTGGGAGCAGACAAGAAAGGATTTCTGCTAGCCATGGCGGCGATGGTCACCAACAAAGCACGACTCCACATAGCCCAGCGTCGATGCTCATGTACGATCCGGACGATAGCTACCAAGAAAAAGAATACGAGCGACCATCCTGGGAGCCCAACGTAGGCGACGTCGCTTGTTTCCAGCTGGGCAGACCGATGAAGACCGCCTTCAACATGTTTGCCCGGTCCGCCCACGATGCGCACCGATTTCCAGCGAAGACGTGAAAGAATGTCGTCGAAACGTACCACTTGTTCATTCGTCAAGTCTGGAACATACTTTAGGAGCAAGACAAGACTGCCTGGAAGAACCTTGCCGCCGCTCGCGGCCGTTTCTCTGCTACAGAGCTGTCGGTCAAAGATCAACATATCCTCGAGTCGCAAGGATTAATTTCGAAGTTCCTGCCGCATGTTGAGCCTGCTCTCGAGGGAAGTTGAGCTATCCTCGTAGCATGGTACAGCCCGGATGCAATGTAAAATGCTAAGACGCGCTACAACTGTGCGAGAGAAGACGGAGCCACAACAAGCCATAGCAAACCTCTCCGCCTAACGGGGTTCCGTTGGTTACAGCAGAGATGAGGTGGCACCATTGAGCTGACGAGGCTGGCAGCAACATGCATGAAGCGGGACGGGATGGTCATGCATGGTTCCGCGTTGTTAGCTCTTTCCTCAGCCCAAGCCTGTTGCCTTCTTCTGTCCCGAAAATCATCGCAAAGACGTGCGTGCTCCAAACCTCAACATCTACAAAACGTTAGTGCGCTAATCTATAGCTTCGGGAGATCATACCTGGCGTATTCGACAACACATACCAGCTTGCTCATGCCCGCATTTGGAGGGCACCCCGAGACATTGCAGCGAAGCGTGAGATTTCTCTGCAGTACACTGCAGTGTACGAGACACCAGAGCTCTTTACTCGCTTTCATTGATCCTGGCAACCCAGGAAAGGCTGGCCATGGCTCCAGTGCCGAAAGGTAGCAGGACATATGACAACATCCACGCCGAAGGGAATAGCCACATGCATTTGGGAGATGTGTACAACAACTATCAGTCACCAGATGAGCGAGCCGTGGATGCGATACTTGACAGCCTCAGATATCCTGGCATCTCAGATCGCAGAGATGCGCTCGCGGAAGCTCATGAGAGAACCTTCGACTGGACTTTCTTGGAAGGCCAGACAGAGTTTCTCAGGGAACATCATGTATACAAGGATCAAGACTGGGAAAGCTATGACACTGTCGACATGAGTTTTAAATCTTGGCTACAACAAGAGGGCCAAGGCTTGTTTTGTGTTATGGGTAAGCCTGGTTCAGGCAAATCCACCTTCACGTGTGTGCAAGAGCTCTCCCATCGACCTTGGCGAAGTCGCTGCCTTTCTGCGTAGGAAGATGCTTGCTGTAAATGAGGAGGCTGCGGCAATACTGCAGAGCTGGGCTGATGATGCGACTCTGCTGCGTGCAGACCACTTCTTCTGGATACTTGGTGCGCCAACGCAGAAATCCATCGAAGGGTTGTTACGTAGTATACTGCACTCGATCTTGCTCGGCTTATCCCAATGTGCTGAGTCCGAAGCTATTGGCGCCATCAAACACATTTGCGCAACTCGATGGCAATCAGCTACCGCCAATGGTGTGTGGAGCCGCACAGAGCTGAAGCAGACGCTGAGCCGCCTCAGCTCAGTGTCAGCAGTCAAAAGCTTCCTCCTGATAGATGCGCTAGACGAGTGCGAGCCACAGGATCGTCTGAACGACCTGGCCACCGAAATCTTGTGGATGTCGCAGCTGCCGAATGTCAAAGTTTGCGTATCTTGTCGACCTTGGGACGTGTTTACGCGCAAATTTGAACACAGCATTTCACTACGTCTGGATCAACTGACTCGCCGCGACATGGAAATATATATCACATTCCGATTGACCTCCGCAGAAAAAGAGAGAAGTTGGGAATCTGATTTCCGCAACGAGACTCATGCAGCCAAGCAGCTCATCCAGAGTGTTGCTGGTAGTGCCGAGGGCGTCTTCCTTTGGACTGAGCTTGTTGTCACGGCGATGTGTATCGAGGTACGAAAGGGACGTAAGGTGGAACAACTAAGGCAAATCATCTCCGACTTTCCCACCGATCTTGATAAATACTTTCATCGACTCATTTTCAACCGCAATGGAAGGTCTCGACAGAACTTCGAAGATACTGCCGCTGCACTGAAACTTGCTTCAGTAGTCATCAACAACCCACAGCAAGGAGAAGCCGCTTCCCTTGAGTCGCATCCATTCGAGGACTCCTACATGAACTTTTGGCTTCTGAGAGATGGTCATTTAAAGCCTGAATTCTCATGGGCGGACAGCGAGCAAATCGTTCATTCGTCCGTTCCGCGAATGCTGGACCAGACCGCAAATTATCTGGAAGAGATATGCAAGGATCTTCTGGTCCTGAACCGCACAACAAAATCAGTTGGCTACCTGCATCGCACGGTATTCGACTTCCTTTTCGACAAGAAAGTGCACGATCCATTGGAGCAAAACGCGCCCAGTCATTTCTCGAGCAAAGATTTCGTCTTCGACCTCGCCAGACTACGTTGTCTCTGTCTTCTACGCACAGAGAGCGACAACTGCAACTCACTGGGTCTTGCGCTTGGCGACATTCTTTACAAACATCAGCACTTGATCCACTTAGATGAGCATGCGAATTGGCTCTCAAAAGTCGAGTCGGTGACAATAACACAGATGCGGGACAACAGTTGTCGCTCATATTGGAGACCGCCACTCAACCCGAAGTACTCGAGGCCAAGTTATTGTATGAAAGCAGGCCTCAGCAGGACATTGCTCGAGTTTTACAGGCACCTGCCTGCTCTAGCTTTGCAAACAGATTGTAACGGCATCGATCTCCTAGGATAATTTCTTCACGTTACCAATCAAACCGATATTCGGAAACCCGACTTGTCACTTTTGCAACATGTTCTGGAAATGAGCTGCAATGCTAATCAAACCGTACGAACTTGGACCCCCCTCTGGGATTACTCCCTTTTCTACTTCTTTGAATCGCCTACAACAGAGGACAGTCAAGACCCGAAAAGGTGCGTGCACACAGCCTGGACAGCTTGGCTAAGCGAAACATTCTTACGATTCGCTGAGGCGAGATCGACATCAGGCTTCAAAGAAATACCAAGTTGGCGAAAGCGGCAGGCGGCCGTGATGATGGATCTACTCCTTCGATATGGGGCCGACCCGCACTGTATAGTTTGTGTAACAAACCACGGTCATTGCCTCGGTGGGGAATGCCGCCCGATGGCGCTGGACCAGCTCATGGAAGCAATCCTACCAGCAGACCGTCTGGCAATGCTTCAAGATTTGCGCGAAGTGTGCTCCAATCAAGCCATAGGCGACGTTTTGAGACACAACCAGCGGAAAAGAGCCGTGAGATCTCTCTTGATGTCTGAGCAGTTTTACGAGAGTCTTGCAAAGGATGAAGAGGCTTCTCTGATTCTGGACCCGCTTTGCAGGTCTGACCTGCAGTGGTATGTGGATGCATGGGCCTCGCGCGTTGCCAGTAACATGGCAGACATGAGGCATGGCGTCTGCAACGGATGCCTAAACCGAAAGTCTACGCTACTAACAGCAATTTGGTGCTTGGAATGTGGAGACCAGTCAATCCTGTGCTACAATTGCCACAAGCAAAATCCTTCCGCGCAACCTACTCTTGGACGCTCTTGCGGAGAATGTACAGGTCACAATAGCACAGCGATTGTCAACCACTGGAGTGTCACATTTGTGGGAGAAAGTTATGTGCGAGACGGTCGTAGAGCTCTCGAAAATGACATCAAATCTCTCTGGTTACAAGATCCAACAACAACCCAAGCCATCGCTACCATGAAAGAATGGTACGCCAAAGATCCAATCGAACCTGATCTTACCTTCGAAGACGTCGTACGAAGCACTCGCGCAGCGTTTCCGCTGCCACTTGACCAAAAGCCAGATCCCGGCAGAATTACTGGAGAGGCGTCAAATGAACGGAGTAGCAAATCTAGCCGAGCATGGTCATCATTCAAGCAATTTGTACGGAGGCATTGATTTCTGCGAACTGGGGCCGATGAGGAAATGGCTATAAGCAGAAATGGGGTATCATGACTGTCTTGCAAGGCACTACCCTCTTTTCCCTTTTCCCTTTTTCCTTTTCCTGGTGATCGACGTAGGGATAATAGCCTAGCAGTCTATAACTGATTCGCAGTTTAGTGCTGTGGTGTTCGTAAGCAAGCCTTAGGAAGAGGGGACCTTTTGGTACCTCTCCACAGTAACGTGCAGGTGGGATTACAGGGGCAAAGGCTGCGAGTTCGATTCTCGCCCTACACGGGTCTAGAAAGGCGTGCAGACGGTGAACTGAGCGAGCGAGGGCGCTCGACCTGTGTGTTGGGAGTAGGAAATGCTTATCAGCAGAAATGGGGTACTATGGCTGTCTTGCAAGGCACCACCATCTTTTCTTCTTTTCCCTTTTCCTCTGATGTGTATTTGCGATAGCTCTGGTGACTCTGGTCTCCCCACTTTATGCATATACCAAGTAGACTTCTTCAATGATCAAAAGGCTTTTCATTCACATCGGAAGATGGTATAGCTTGTTTCAACACAGCTCCAAATAATAGGTCCAAACTAACAGTCAATGGAGTGAATTGTTTGCATACGTACTGATCAACAACGCCTTGCTATCACCTCTCAGCCCCGAAACACTCGCTTGAGTGGAATTTGCCAAAACATGCTAGATTGTGGCAGTTGACAGAGCACTGTCGCTTCATTCGTTCCACCTGTACATCACATGCCAGGAGGCGGCGGCACACTACTGTAGCCACCCGGTCCAGCACCAGGAGGACCCGGAGGCGGAGGTGGCGGGACAGAGCTGTCCTCAGGAGGTGGAGGCGGCGGCGGCGCACCCGCACCGTTCGTCGGAGATCCGGCCTGTGCCATCTGGCTCTGGTAGTAATCGGCGTACTGCTGTTGCTGGGGTTGAGCAGCGGGAGCACCGGCGGCTCCGTAGGCTGCCATGACTGCCGCAAAACCACCATAGTTTGCGTATGGGTCCTCGGACGGGTTTTGGGCGTAGTATTGTGCCCAGGCTGCGGTCATTTGCTGTTGCTCGGGAGTCATTGCTGCGGCGGCAGGTTGAGCAGCGGCGGCGGTTGCTGCTGCGGGAGGAGATTGGGCGCCGCCACCGTAGGCCGCAGGAGTCTGAGAGCCATAGCCCCCGCCGTACGAGCTTCCTCCACCGTTGCCGTATCCTGATTGTCCACCACCTCCGTAGCTCGAGCCTCCGCCGTAAGAGCCGTGGTCGCGATCACGACCGCCACGACCACCATAGCCACCACGCTCCTCACCGCCGTAGCCACCTCCGTATCCGCCGCCGCCACCACGAGGAGGGCGCTCCTTGAACTCGGCGTACGACTGCTTGACGGAGTCGAGAAGAGAGATACACATGTTCTTTGCATTCTCAACCTCAGCAGGGTCCGGGCCACTGTGGTCTGTCAGCTCAAAATGCAAGACGTTCCCAGCACTTCAATATACATACGCAACATGCAGATACATCTGCTCATCGCTCTCCATCTGGGTGTCGTGCTCCTTGAAACCACTTCCTCTGCCCTTGATCTGAACTCTGCAGCGCGTCTCTTGCTGAATGTGTTTAACGTAAGATCCGCCGGCTCCAACAACCTGAGCGCGCAAGTTGAACCCGGGGATAGGCTCGAGATCGATGGGGATGCGCTCTTCGGGCCACTTGCGGCGTCCCAGGTGGTCGCGCTCGACTTGAGGCGCGTCTTCTCTAGGGCGACGGAAGCGGCGTTCGTCGATCAGGTTGGGCAGTTCCTGCTTCATCATCTCTTCAATCTTCTTGACAGCCTGTTCGAGGCCTTCCTTGGAAGTGCTAGTAACGTGGAGGTAAAGGGGTGGGTTCTGCGGAGGATGAGCGTGTGAACAAGCAGTACTGCAGAGTTGACCTTCACTTACCGCAGCGGTGGCCATGCGCTTATCCGGGTAGTAGTTTCCTCTGGTGGTAACATCTTGAAAAATATGTGAGCTCGTGGACCTAAGGTTATCATAAAATCGTTCATGGACGGGAGCGTACCGGCGCCAGTTTCTTCTTTGATCTAGAGGCCACAAGGTCAGCTTATGCAAATGGAGCGCGCTGGCGGCGGCTGCGTCTTGACTAGAGGTGAGTATGCGGTCATTGTTTTCTTCCCCAAACGTTTCGACACAAACCCATGAGTAACTGTGGATGAGCGCGCATGCATATGAAAGGGAGGGCAGGGAGGGCCTGGAAGAATCAGTGGGCCAAGGTGCAAGAGTGAGTATTTACCATCTTCTGTGTGCTGCCTTTAGTCAGGGTGTAGCGATTACGCAGGTCATTGACCTCGATGTCCTTGATGTAGTCACCGTCTTGCTGGTAGATCTCGACATTGAGAGTACCACTATCGGCCGCAGCGGAGGGGGACTTTGCAGAGCCCGGCGCGACGCTGGGAGAGTTGGTCTGGGTGGGGAGGTCAGCTTCGCGGTGTGGGAGAGCTTCTTGCTGCTGTCGCGGCCATACTGCACGAATGGGCGGGACGTCGACATGCTGCGGGGCCTTCTTCTGGCTGAGCTGAGCATTGATACGTGCTGCAGCCTCGGCCGCTGCAGCTGCCGCGTCCCTCTTTGGTCCAGTAGACTCGACGCTCTTAGCGACGGGACTGCGACTACGAGCGGCGCCCTCACTGTCGCGCTGGGCAGGAGAGCGCGAGCGGCGGTCAAACTTGCTACGGCGCGGAGGTTCAGGCTCGGCCTGATCGAAGCGAGAGCGTTTGCGCGGTTCGTCGCCCATGTTGGATGGTGATGATGCGGTTAGTAGTGGTGGTGAGGTTTGTTGGGTGGTGAGGGAGAGTTGCAACTCGCGGGTGCTTTTGAAGATTGACGTGCTGCGCTTTCGAATCCCATTTTCCACCAAGCCACCCACCCCTCGGCGCGCTGCCGTCTTCCCCAGAGAGATCCGCGCGGTGCAGCTCGTGCTAGGCCTGCATGAGGCCAGAACTTCACATACGATGACAATGGCCACACCTGTGGCTTGATATGATTGCTCTGGTTGCACAAATGCTCTGAATGAATTCATCAGCGTACAAGTCAATCTGATACCTTATGTATTGCGAGTGCTGAACGTTCTATATGAGAGGGTATTTTTGGTCCTCCTTCACTAGCATCAGGTGATCAGTCATATCGAACGTAAACTATCCGTCACAGCTCTGACTCTCAGTCTGAGTCGACGCTCTGACAGGCCAGGCCAGCGAAGTCGGAGGGTCATCTGGAAAAGAAGCTCTCTAACACTCTCTCTGCCCAGAGTGTGAGCGCTCACTCTCCATCACACACCTCCAATGGCTTCAAAACGCTCTCTGCGCGCCCTCAGTGGCCTGCAGTCCGAGGCTTTGCTCGCCCGCAATGCCTCTCGTCAGCCCTTCGTGCGACACTCCTCCTCAACCTCGGCCATTGCCTACAAGGCGCTGCACCGCCGTATCCAACCTCTGCCTGCCGCCTCGCAGGCTACCAGCGTCTCGCCCGCCGCCGCCGTCTCAAGCATCCTCTACGAGACTCCTCTGCCCAGCCAGTCGCCACGCAACCGCCATGTCCTGAACTGCCTCGTACAGAACGAGCCCGGTGTGCTGTCGCGCGTGTCCGGTATCCTGGCAGCGCGCGGCTTCAACATCGACTCGCTCGTCGTCTGCAGCACCGAGGTCGCCGACCTCTCGCGCATGACCATTGTCCTGCAAGGCCAGGATGGTGTTGTCGAGCAAGCCCGCCGCCAGCTCGAGGACCTCGTCCCCGTCTGGGCCGTCCTGGACTACACCAGCGCTCCTCTCGTGCAGCGCGAACTCCTCCTCGCGAAGATCTCCATCCTCGGACCCGAGTACTTCGAGGAGCTCCTTGCTCACCACCGCGAGATGACCGATGCCGATGCCTTCCACAACTCGATCTCGACCGAGGACATGACTCTCGAGCAACTCGAGGCACACCAGGCCCACCAGCAGGTTGACTACCACCCTCGCAACCTGGCACCATCTGAGGCCTTGCGTCTTAAGAACCAGCACTTGGAGCACATCACACACCTGACTCACCAGTTCGGCGGCAAGGTTTTGGACATCAGCACCAACAACTGCATCGTCGAGGTGTCAGCGAAGCCCAACAGGATCGACAGCTTCATGAAGCTGATCGCGCCGTTCGGTATCTTGGAGAGTGCCAGGACAGGTAAGTCGTAGCACCATCCGTCCCCAGTCACAAACAAAGAAAGCCAATGCTAACCGATATCTTCCACAGGTCTCATGGCCCTTCCCCGCTCCCCTCTGCACGGCCCCAGCGAAATCGAAGAGAAGGACGCCGAGGATGTCGTTGACCAGAGCACTCTCCCTCCTGGATAGGAGCCTTGTAACAACGAATTTCCCGTGTTGTCCGATTTTCCAGCGTTCTTGCGTTTTCTGCTGTCCTGTGTAGCCACTCACTCTTGGGGTAACTGGGTCGGCTGTGTGAAGAAGAAAAGGGCGGAGAAGAAAGATCTTTGTTTCCTCGTTGTAGCTTTGCAGCCCGTGACTGCCAGTCCTCGATTATTTGTACTAGGAATGAACTTCATACATTCAGAAGATTGATCCTCGACTTTTGCCATGGTGATATATCTATGGTCTTGGCTGTTCTTTGAGTTCGAGCACAGCTGTTTGGAAAGACTTTGATTTTTAGGCCACGGCATTCGCTTATTTGCAATTGCTTATTTGCAACTTAAATACAAAACATCCCCGGATGCCCAGCGGTAGTATTGTGCTATAGAAACCACATATCCACCTCTTCCTGTAAATGCAACGCAACGTATCTGTTGCGGGCTGGCGCCGTACTCCTGTTTGATTTTACATACTCGACACGACTCTCTCTTCACGCAATCTTGCCCTTGTTGACGAGGAAGGCTTCGAACGCGCTGAGGATAGCCCACAGCCTGTTCTCCGCTTCAGGGAACACCAAGCTGGCGGGCGAGTAGAAGACCTCGTCGCTAACTTCCTCGGGCTTGCGCGGCAAGCAGTGCATGAACTTCCAGCCCTCCTTCGCGCCGCCGCGCTGCATCAGCTCCTTTGTTACCTGGAAGCCGGCAAAGTCTGCCAGACGCTTCTTCTTCTCTTCTTCCTGGCCCATGGACACCCAGGTGTCGGTCACGACGATGTCGGCGTTCTTGACGGCTTCTTCGGGGACGGTGGTTTCGGTCAGGGTGGATTTGCCCGAAGGAGCGGAAGAGGTGATGATGTCGCGCATGAAGCCGGGGATCTCGTAACCCTTGGGTGTTGCGACGGAGATGTCAACGCCGAGCTTTTGGGCGCCAATGGCGAGATCGAAAAGCACATTGTTTGCGTCGCCAACCCATGCGATCTTGAGACCTTCCAAGCCCAGCGATTTGGCGTTGGGAGCGGTCTGCGATGATGGGAAGGCTTCGTGGATGGTGAGGAAGTCGGCGATGGTTTGAAGAGGGTGGTAGAGGTCTGAGAGAGCGTTGATCACGGGGACAGAGCTATGTTTCGCAAGGTCGGCGACGTCGGCATGGCCATTGACGCGAGCGACGATGCAGGAGACCATGCTGGAGATTACGACGGAGGTGTCGTAGAGGGACTCGTTCACGCCTAGCTGGATGTCTTGCGAGCCAAGGAACATAGAGTGGGCGCCCATCATTGCTGCCGCTGCTTCGGTGGACACACGAGTCCTGGTGGAGCGTTTTGAGAAGGTCAGGGCGATGCTCTTGCCGGCGAGCGAGGATGTGAAGTGTGCGGGCAAAGAGCTTGACTTTGCGGCGTTCTTGTGGGTGGAGGCATTGCGGACGAGTGCTGTGAGTTCCTGAGGTGTAAGGTCGGCGATCGAAAGCAGATGACGAGGTGCGAATGGCGAGGTTTGTGGTGTCCCGGAGGCTGAGGTGGTATAGCGGTAGCGGTGTGCTACTGTGGGTGATTGCTTGAGGCTGCGGAGGCAGTTTTTGGAAGGACGAAGGAGGCGGGAGGTGGCCATGGTGAATGACAGGTCTGGTATTGCCTGTGGGATCGGGTATATTCAATGGAGAGGAGGAATATCGCGGATTGTCCAGCCAATAATGATTTATATAAAGTTCTTACGTGAGTCAATGGCATCGACATCGGAGCTTGCTCTTACCTTAACATGTGAGCACGACCTTCACCTCCATCTTATCTTATCGGCCATCCGAGCTTCGCCTGGGGCGCCGAACGCGGCTTCCCTTCCTTGTTCCGCTTCCCCAGCCAGTCGGCATCACTTACGCAATCGCTCACGCTCGTCGCGCCTTGGCCTGTCTACACTGCCGGCATCATCACTCATCCTCCACCTCAGCCTCACTCGCTCTTTCCTGCTACTACTCACGCCACTTGTCGCATTGTATCACCAATATCGCCTTTGAAGGAGAGAATGCTCGTTTACTGGATTCCTGGATAACCGCATACCGCGCTACAACCTGAACAACCACCTTCAACACTACCATGTCTTCCAATGCCTCTGACGAGGCTACCCGCGGGCGGGATCCTGTGCGTGAAGACATTGAAGCTGAGCCCTCGTCAGAACGTACACCACTGCTACTACGAGAGTCCTCACATGGAGCTACCGACCAAAGCCAACCAACACGCGAACACAGCGCATCCGGTCTCCTTCGCGCTCTGAGTAGCCGCGATGGCGGCAGCGGCAAGGGCTCATCACCGAGATGGCCTAGTTTACTAGCACTATTGCTGCTCTGTATCGTCGCTACTTTCATCATGGTTTTCGCCTTCATCACTCCTTCTGTCGTCGAGAAGTATGCGCAGCAGGCTGTCGTCTTTGAGCCAACCAGCTTGTCCGTTGACTCATTCACATCGGACGGAGTCAGAGCCCGCGTGCAAGGAAACTTCATGATGGATGCATCAAAAGTAGACGAAAAGAATGTACGCAACATTGGTAGACTTGCGACATGGTTCGCAAGGGAGATCAAGACCGGCGAAAGCGACCTGGAGGTGTCGCTACCAGAATATGGCAACGTCGTGCTGGGAACCGCCGAGGTACCTCCCATCAAAGTCAGCATTCGCAACGGACACAACACGCATGTCGATTTCCTTACCGACCTTCAGCCTGGAGATGTGGATGGTATTAGAAGAATCGCAAAGGACTGGATCGACGGCAGATTGGGGCAACTTCGCGTGATTGGCAAAGCCAACGTTCCATTGAAGTCTGGCATCTTCAACCTTGGAAAACAGATGATTCAGCAGGAGATGACTTTTGCCAACGATGACATACCGACCATGCCTCAGTACAAGATAAAGAAACTCAATTTCCGCGAGGTTGACATCCCATCCGGCACCGGCATGGCAGCTGATGTTGCACTTCTCGTCAAGAACGACTACCCTGTCGACTTCACAATCCCACCTCTCGGCTTCGGCATTCTGGTGGATAACTGCCAGAAGAACGAGCCATACATCATGATTGCCGATGCGCTTACCCACGACATTCACATTCACCCGCAAGAAGACGTAGAGTTGAACGTGACTGGAAATGTTCGCCAGCTCCCAGACAACTTCATCGAGGCCTGTCCAGGCTCACACGAATCGCCACTGGATTCCATTGTCGGTAAATACATGTCCGGCAAGGACACCACAATCTACGTACAGGGCTCAGAGTCACCATCCGAAGATACCCCCGACTGGGTGACCGACCTGATGAAAGACATCACTGTCCCTGTGTCACTACCAGGCCGCTCATTCGGCTCGCTAATCAAAAACTTCACCCTTGACGATACCCACTTTGGTCTACCAGATCCCTTCGCAGACCCCAGCAAGCCCGAGTCCAATCCGCGTATCTCCGCCAACATCAAGGCCATTGTAGCGTTGCCCGAGGAGATGAACTTCAACATCTCCGTAGGTCGGGTACGCGCTGATGCGGATGTCTTCTACAAAGGCAAGAAGCTGGGCAAACTTGATCTACACAAATGGCAGCAGGCCAACAGCACTCGCTTGGCACCAGAAAGCGAAGATGACGGTCCTTCGCTCTTGGTACAGTCCAGCATTAACGATGCACCATTAAATATTACAGACGACAATGTCTTCACGGACGTTGTCCAAGCTCTTCTCTTTGGATCCAAGAGCGTCTACCTAAGCATCAAAGCTCTGGTGGACGTCGAAACCGAGACCGCGCTGGGCGCGTTCGCCATCAGGAAAATCCCCGCGGAAGGCCAGGTGCCTGTCAAACGTAGGTGAAACAAACCTCTCATCCACGAAGTCACGAAACAGATTGTCCGTTCTCCTTGAATGTGTACGCCCAAGATAGAGTAGATAGCTAAGCATATGTGCAACAGCCATCTCGCACGGCGGTAACGGCTCCACCGGCGATGCCATCGACTCGAAGCTGCAGCCCAAAGTCTTCAACATGAACATCATCGATACCACCGAGACGTCTCTGACCATAGCCGCACTTGTGAACTTAACCAACCCGACCAACTACTCTGCTACTGTTCCCTACGTCGATATCAGTATCTTGAACAACAATACACTCCTCGGGCATGCCACCGTCAAGAATCTATACATTGGCCCAGGCAACAACACTAACATCCCTGTCGTCGCCTATTGGGACCCTGCCACACTCGGCGGCAAGCCAGGTGCTGCTGTTGGCCGCGAGTTCCTCAGCCAGTACATCTCAGGCTGGAACACCACTCTCACCCTACAAACACACAACGGCACAATTCCCGCCCTTCCAACTCTAGGCCGCGCCCTGTCCCAATTCCCAGTGACCTTCAATACCCCGCGACTCGGCGGGGCTGACCCTCCGCCATCTCATGACCCCAATCCTGACCCTCCAAAGAAAGAAGGCCCGCATTTCATCGAAGATGCCACTTTCCACCTCATCGGCTCCTCCGCCACATTCACTCTCCTCTCTCCTCTAAAGTCTTCGACACTGTACGTCACTTCCATCAACGCCACCGCGATCTACAAACACAACCCCGCCGGCAAGATCTTGTACGACGTTCCATTCGCTGTCCCTCCTGTTGATGAGTGGGGCAATGGTATCGTCACGCCGAGACTGCCTGTTGATTGGAGCTTTGGCAGTGTGGGATACGAGGCTGTCAAGAGGGCACTTGGAGGGAGTTTGAAGTTGGGTGCTGAGGCGACTGTGGGCGTGAGAATTGGGAGGTGGGTGGAAGAGGTTTGGTTTATTGGGGGTGGAATTGGGGCGCGGGTTAGGCTGTGATTTTTTGTTTTTGGACTTGGGAAGTCTCTTTTGTCTTGTGGAAACGGAAAGAATGGTGTTGCTGGCGTTCAGTATACCGGTGAGCATTTTGTGAATATGTGCCATTTATCTTTCCCTAGGTGCTTCACGCTTCCGAATCCTACAGCGAATCTGTGTATCACATGAGGGTGAGATCCTCGAGAGATCGTATTTGCCATGCCTTGGGATTCTCGGAGCTAGACAATACCGTGGAGTTGCCCCTGAACGCCGTTGGACTTGTTGGACTCATTGAACTTGGGCGGCACGCATTTTGCCCGATCGCACAATGCTCTAATCGAACGAGGAGGTGCTCGGGATGCCTTCCCCAAGATCTGCAAGCATGACTTCTTCTTGACGTCGGCCTGCGGCAGACCTGGCTGAGCAATTTATCCCATCGCCACTCATCGCTAGTTCCTTCGAGCTAACACCTTCGAGCTAAGATGAGGTCGATCGGATTCTGATGCTTGCTAGTCATGGCACAGGCCGTATGCTGACAACACGTCTTCATGCTCGCCCGAAGGTCTCCGGATTGGGACTAGTGGTTATCGTGACTGAGATAGCTGCAGATCATTCAGGTCCAGCACAGCCAGAAAAACTCAAATTCAGTGCGAGCCTCTCACAGAACGTTTCATGAACGCCATGACTCGGAGATGGACTCCACGGCTTTTCAATAGTGGCATGAATTGACCAGCGTCTCGAATCATCGATATCAAATATCTTGATGAGTTACTAGAGCATTTCTACGTACTGTAGTCATTGTTCCCTGTATAATGACAGTCTCCTAGCGATTATAGGAGGGCAGAATAATTCTAGCTACACTGATCCGGTGGATATCCCTTAGTCCTAGCGGCTACCTCCACACTTGGATCACGACCAAGAGCTCTGGGCTGTTTTCGGTACACCCAACTGAACTTCGCGGCAGATGCACACTTCCTAGCGCTAAGAGACATCCCGCTCTCATGTTGCCAACGCGAGCCGAGTGTTCTTGCTGCGAACATTGTTCAACTGCACGACTCAGCACACGCGAATTCTACCTGCTGTCGATGCACAGCTGCCAAAAACATCATGAGCACAGCGTACTATCTCTTGACAGCACCTCCTATGCGACAATGCTTCGAAGTGCCGGACATGCGGCCGGGGGTGGCCAGATCGTCCCGAATCCACGGGTCTACCAAGCACATCACACCCCACTGGGATCCGCGACTAATGAGCCTTCAAAGGAGCACAGGGACAACCTGTTGGCATTCCCGGCGTGCACCCGGCATGTGACATCTCACTACACGTCGCCCCCGTCTTTTCGACAGTAGTTTTGTAAAGCACACTGCAGCGTCCAGTGATCCAATCTGTAACGCTGGACTGAGGCTGGACTTTGGCGGACAGGATAATGCGGGCAGATACGCCTTCACCTCTTGATATAGGGAGCCGCGACATGTACTTGACCTGAGGAGAACGGTCGAATCTGCTGGTGGATCGTCTTAGCTCTAGAGCTCAGACCAAACCCGTGATCTGCACAAGATACCGTTCTCCATGCTGTTCGTCCTTGATGGCGTGGCGGACTAGACTGAGCGAGTTTCGTGCCACTGTTTCACACAACCTATAAGCATCCCACAGATCCTGATGTTCTTGGGGCAGAGCCCTGGCGATTTTTGCAGCCCTACATTTTTACACTGCAAGCCCTTACTATGCACTTTCCATTTACTCTAGCAAATCTATTGTTCTTGGCGCTGCTTGTATCTGCTGAGACAATGAAGACGGACGCTCCTCCCACGACAAATGAGCTGATTGCAGAAATCTCAAAATTGCCAACATGTGTTGTACGTATAGCAACCGAGAGACATTAGCCTTGTCTACCATATATAACTGACAACTACATTAGACCACATGCATAACGCAGATCCTACCTCAAACGAAATGTGCATTGAGTGATCTTGCTTGTCTATGTAACGATAAAACATATGCTGCGAATAGTCAACAATGCATACTTGGCAGTTGCACAATCAAGGAAGCTCTACGTATGTTGCCTGAAGCCTACAGCTAAAGTCTCCCACTAACTATTTCATCCCATCAGAAGCTCAAGGGTGGCAGTACAAAGCCTGCCCAGTACCTGAACACAATGCAGGGCCATTCACAGTCCGACTCGCTATAGCCTTCCTTGTCCTCACTGCACTCTGTGTCGGAGCTCGCTTTATCGCAAGGTGGCGTATTCTAAACGCCAGCGTTGGCATAGACGATTGGTCGATCCTAGTATCATATATTCTTATGATACCAGCTACAGTCCTGATTATCCTGAGTGAGTTGCTATCGGCGACGAACAATCATGGTATTGACCATGCTAACATGACGCTACCAGTGGCTGAGAGCGGCATGGGCAGGGACATCTGGACTGTTCCACCTGAGAATATCACTACGATGTTGAAGGTACGTGGATTGCAACCAAGTCGCATATCGGCCGTGTTCGGGACTAACATGCAAGACAGACTTTCTACATCACCCAATACTTCTACCAGGTCGTTGTTTCCTTGACCAAGATTTCGATTGTCCTGTTATACCTCCGCATCTTCCCGAAAGAGGTTTCTAGACAGTTCAACTACATTGGTTGGACAATCATTGGCGGCTTGGTTCTATACTGTCTCGCCTTTCTCGTCGTCTTTATCATGGTGTGCCAGCCTATCAGCCATTTCTGGAACCAGTGGGACGGCGAACACGAAGGATACTGTATTAATATCCAAACATCAGCATACGTCAACGGAGGGATCAACATCTTCTTCGACCTCGTTGTATTCTTTCTCCCGATTCCGAAGCTCATCAAGCTTAAGGTCCACGATACGCGACGGAAAGTTGGTGTCATATTGACCTTTCTCGTCGGCCTCTTTGTTACAGTCTGCAGCGCAATCCGCCTTCAGTACTTGGCGAAAGTGAACGACCTCACGAATGCGACATACCACTATAACGATATCGGGCTGTGGACCGGCTTGGAAGCCTACCTTGGCATCGTCTGCGCTTGCATGCCGTCCATCCTGGGGCCACTTGTGCACTTCTTCCGTAAGACAGTCGAGTCTAAGCTCAGCTCTAGCTCAAAGTCTGGCTCACGGTCTCACCACACACGAGACAAGAGCGGCACGAGACTTGACGCCAGATCAGTCGAGCCCAGCGAGGAAATCGAGCTGGCAAAGCACGCCCAAAAACGCGGCGAGGCAGAGAAGATGGGAGGGAAATCACTATACGACTTGTCGGAAGTCCTTCAGACAAGCAGAGGTGATATGGAATCGGTGCATCACTCCGGCGCCCAGAATGATCGCAGGGACCAGTATGGCGTTTGATGGGTTGAAGCTTTGATTCAACGCCGGGAAAAGGACAGTCCCGGACTCCATTTGTCAGCTAGATAAGTCGAGCTTCGTAGAGAAGCTGAAGTCGAAGCCACGCTTTTCATTTCCCTTCTGCACACCTCCACTCGCAGTGCTCACATCACACTTCAAAGTCTGCTAAACCCATCCTTAACCGCTGACCTTGATGTTGGCGGATCCGGTTCCGCTGAACGCCTCGACGGCGAACACCTGGTAGTTGAAGTTGCTGGCCGAGAATCCGTAGTTCTTCCAAGCAGCGAAGTGGTTGGCGACGGTAACAGTTCCGCTGGTGCGCTTGTTCTGGCGGACCGAGAAGTACTGGCCGAAAGTGCTGGTACCCTGAATGGAAGGCTGGTTGACCTGAGTGTGTTTGCAGATCTTGTAGGTCGAGCCGTCGCTGGTAACACTGCCGACGGTCTGGGAGCCGCCGACCGAGCACGGGTCGTAGCTGTAGTTCTCGACGATGTAGTACTCTATGTCAAAGTCAGACTTCCGTGAGTATGGCACCTATAAGACCTTTGGTAAACTTACCAGTCAGCGGTGAATTGATCCAACCATATACAGCAAGGTACGAGCCCTGGTTGGTAGAGTAGCTACCGCTGTAGTTGATGACTCTGCAGACGTATGTCAGTGAATGGTCTCCTGTCACCAACGTACTTGATGGCTATACCTGTTGGCAGTTCCAGTGTTCCAACCAAGTCCGACTACGAAGTCGCCAGGGTTGTTCCAGTTGGCAGTGAAAGTTCCAGCGCCTTGGTTGTACTTGAAGTTGGCAAGGTTGCCATTGTAGTTCTGAACATAGCCAATGGCTTGACGGCGCTCCAATTGGTGATCGAGCTGCTGCTCTACCGACTCCGTAAGAGCAACAGGAGAAGCAGCGGCCGAGCCGAGAAGAGCGAGAAGAGCGGAAGTGAACTTCATTGTTGTGATGATGATGACCGAAGAAGGTCAGGAAAGTAAGGTGTTTGTTATGGATTCAAGAGGTCTTGGAGCACTGGACCTGCTCCTGTTTTATACCTGACAGCCAGGAGTGATGCCCATGGCTCGACTCGGTGCTATTCAGCCTGAGAAAGCCATCGAATCTAAGCTCAAACGTCAAGGCGCCAATCCTTACACAAGCAATATACAAACGTGACAAGCTAGTCTTGAGTCTTGGATACGGAGCAGGGCTCCGTATTCAGCCTATATCGGCCTGTATTAACTAAACATGTTTCGTATAGTGATTTAGGCGTTCGGCATCTTGACGGCACGGTAAAAGGAACCAAGAATTGACCAAGCAAACTTAAGCCTTGAAGATTGACTGCGGGGGCGGAGCACTTCTTGTTTCTAGTTGATTAGAGTTTACTCCATATGATGCAACCAACCTTCTCGCCTAATCTCAAAGTATAAGCAGTGAAATTAGTACGTAATCTGTCGTGACACGGTGCTTCTAATTGAAACGGAGCTTGTGATACAGCCCCTCTCCTACTGTACCTCCTCAAAGAGTCCAGAAGCGTATGATCGACATGAAGCATACGACAAGCTCATTAAGCATTGTGAAGCCGGAGATAGGCTATAATACGGCAGTTGTCAGCGGTAGCACGGGGATACCCACATTGAAACACCCATGACACCTGTACCTAGTCAGGAGAGCTATCACCGAAAGTGCAAGATCCCGACATAACCTACCCCTGCTTATGGTATAGTCCCCGGGCTTGAGCACCAGGAGCTGAACAGGCTGTCCAGCGGGTAATCTTCTAGTCGTCGAGCGAGGTCATGAGGTAGCTTATAGTATACGCCACACGATAAGTACATATCTGCTGTCTTGTTCAGAATTCTGTGCTACTGTAAGTTACTTAACGAACTGGGCCAGCCTCAATCAAGGATATCAAACCAGTCGATCCTTCTCCTCTCACAATGCACTGCAACGCTTTTGTCTTCGCCCTCTCGAGCGCTGCTCTCGCGTTCGCCTCTCCAATCGAGCTTCAGAAGCGCGCGTGTCCTCCCGTACACGTGTTCGGTGCTCGTGAGACGACGGCATCTCCAGGCTATGGTTCCGCCGGTACTGTTGTCAACAAGATCCTAGCAGCGCACTCGGGCGCTACAGCAGAAGCCATCAACTACCCAGCGTGCGGCGGCGGAAGCGCATGCGGCGGCGTATCCTACTCGAGCTCTGTGCAAAAAGGCACTGCTGCTGTTGTCAGTGCTGTTAGCGCATTCGCAAAACAGTGTCCGAGCACTGAGATCGTTCTCGTTGGGTACTCGCAGGTAAGCTAGGGGCATGATATGACCGTGATATGTTTCTGGAAAGCTACTGACTTGATGTTGCCAGGGAGGAGAGATCTTCGACAATGCTCTGTGCGGTAACGGAGACCCCAAGCAAGGACTTTCCAGTTCCGGTAGCATTGCTTCCTACAACATCAAAGCGGCCATCTTCATGGGCGACCCACGCTTTGAAGTTGGAGCACCGTACAACGTTGGTACTTGCAAAGCTGGTGGAGTATGTCCGGAATCTGCCTTACTACGTATTCAAGTTCTCGCTGTGGTACTGATCGAATATCTAGTTCTCTTCCCGTCCAGCCGGCCAGACTTGCGGCGCGTACAACAGCAAGATCCAGTCTTACTGTGATGCTGCGGATCCTTACTGCTGCAATGGCAGCAATGCGGCGACCCACAACGGTTATGGTGCTGAGTATGGAAATCAAGCATTGAGCTTCGTGAACAGCAAGCTTTGAAATTCTGCATTGCTTTCCTTCACCTGATCTGATCTAAACATCCAGTCTGTATTGCTTATCAAAGGTGCACATACCGCCAACTAGTCCAATTTACTGCGCAGATGAAGACAAGTAATGAATAGACATACTCGATTCGATGCTTGATCGCTCGAATTTCGTAGGGAAGATGTCAGTAAAGGCAACTCCGGTGCCTTCTGATGCTTGTCGCTTCATCAATTGAGCGTCAACTCACCACCCACAACTAGTGACGTAAATCCTTCTCACCCATATTTGCTCTTCACTCTTCACTCCCACTAGATGTAGCTCGCGTTCAGTGACGTTGAGCCCTTCTGCTCACTTTCGCTTCTCACTGCCCACCGACCTTGACAAACAAACAACACCAAATTCACCTCTACAACTACCATCACTCGCCATACATCTTGTCCAACAACTTCGAACCACTCCCTTACAAGCAAAATGCGTCTCCCAAACTACAACGAGTGCTCACTGCAAGAGCTGCACAAGTTCCTCGCAGACAGACACATCCCGTTCAGGTTCACCCGCGCCCAAGCCCACACGAAAACACAATACAAGAAAGACAAAGAAGAACGGCGCAAGCTTACAGCTGCTCTTGAAAAGGCAGACGCTACTGCGACAATCCGCTTCACGGACCTACCCCTCGAGTTGCGCGACGAGATCTACGAGTACCATTTGACAGAAATCACGACGGCAGAACTCCTGACTACAGCCGAGCTTCGTGAGCGCATGTCATCTGTCTCGCCACAGTTCTGGAGGGAGGCGAGGGATGTGCTCAACAGAGGAGAGTACAGCATTTTGCCCGAGTTAGCACTTGACGACTCCCGTGTGTCCTTGACACAGACTCAAGATACCTGCACTTGCAGTACCCACAGCATAGCGCCGGACAGTTTCGCGTCGTACAGCATCGGACGGAACCCTTTGACCTCTCAGATCGGCTTCAAAGACTACATGAAGCACCACCGGCTCTGAGTTGGCCGAGTCTTGCATGGCTGACCGCAATCGGCTGCTTGGACAAGGCCGCAAGCTTTTGGCCTGCAACAGAGCTGACCTAAGCCTGGTTGGCCCGCCTTTCAGTCACTACCATACTGCCATGTCGTCACACTGCCAGCTGCCAAAACTGCCAAAATGCCAAAACTGCCAGAGCTCGTTAATTCTCGTTTGAACTATGACACCGCAGAAACTAACTCATGCTGCTAATGCTACTAGAGCTGCGAACTCGATTTCGCCACACACAATGATGGACCGACATTGAACAAGTCGACGGGATCAGCACCAGACGTTTCTTTCCTAACAACTGGTAAGACTCAGACAAACCCTGCCTCGTTTGGAAATCACTGACAAACTTTTCAAAGAAAGTAGAGAGTTTATCACTGCTCAAATGGTCTTAGGGTGGTGCAAAGAAAGCCGTTATCGTCACTGCTCATTGGTGACCTTACGCTGCATCTCGGGAGACGTATGAGGATGCGGCGCAACTAGGTTCTCAATAATTCTATACTCGCTCTCCATAACATTTCAATGTCCCTATCGTTCGACCCTTGATACTTCTGGGAGTAAGAGTCGATGTCAATACAGACAAGTGTCGAGGTATACACACGGCTCAAGTGTGGGAGGGCTGACAGGGTTGTTTTTCTGCATATGTGAAACTATATCGCAGTAGCTCACTAGCATCTTATACACAGGCGTTCTTCAATCGCGCCTCAATTGCGTGAAATGATGGGAAACCTTAGGAACTCACGTTATGCGGCAGCGGACTTGCCACTGTCAACATGCAATCGAGCGTCTACCTTGCATTGAAATGATGGTTCCCGGCGCAAATAGCTAAAGCTCGCCGTATTCGAGTGTTTATACGTTATTTTCGAGACTGTGGTGTGTGTAGGCAATGAATCGTGTTGCAAGATCCCGCGGACGGCTCAAGGCTGACGTTCTGGTCCCGATGAGCGATATTGATCTGTTCCCAGACTGGGCAGTCAGATCGCCGAGCGTATGATGAGATGCACGACCTCAAAAGTCGTGTCCGTCTATGTTATACATCACTACAGATTTGCAGTGCTAATAGTGACCACCACTCAGCCATGCAAATAGGGCTTCGATGGAGCCGCCCCACTTCGCTTTGTGAGGCTGAGCGACGACAAGGATGTCACTCACTAGCTGCCTTGATAAGGGGCTATATAATTGGTGCCTCGTTCGATTGTGCTCAATCCCTGCCAGCTCCGACACTTTGACTGTTTAAATTCTCACTGGATCTGCTCTAGCATAAACAAAGCTAATGTCGCTTTATCAAGCACCGCAGGACAGCATACGTCTTTGAACTCTTGCAACATGTCCGATTCAACCATTGCCATCATCGTCGCAGCCATTGCTTTAGCAGGCACAATAATCACAGCCGGATTCTCTGCCTGGTTCGCCTATTGGTCCGATAAACACAAGCGACAGCGTGAGCTCAGAGTCTTCTTCGCAAAGTACCAAGACGCGATTCTACTGGCTTCGCAGGATTTACAATCGCGACTGTACAACATCGCCGACTACAAAATCACCGAATTTTATTCGTGCGACGGCCGCTTCAAGGACAATTTGTTGATCTATACAGCATTTGTTGTCGGGCAATACCTCAGCTGGGTCTACATCATCCGTCAGCGCGCGCAATTCCTGCAATACGAGACTGGTCAAACGAACAAGACGATTACGACGGCGATTGATGCTGTCAGTGACGAATGGCTCAGTGATCTACACGGCGAATGCTTCATGCTGTGGAGAGGCGATCAAATGGCCATTGGGGAGATGATGACTGTGAGAGATGGCGATCAATTGAGTCCAATGGGCTACGGAACGTTCTTCACGAAATGGGCAGAATGCGAGCCGGACACCGATCTTGGCAGAGGGCGTGAGAAAGTCCGATCAAGCAGCGAGAAGTCAATCTACAGAGGCGTTGAGTCTGCTGATGTGGTCGATTCGTACCCGCCAGCGGTGCTTCAAAGACGCAGCCACTCCGGCGATCTTCCATCCAATGTTGCTTCAAGCATTCATTCCTCGAGAAAGTCAAGTAGCTCCAAGCAGGATGCCGACAGAAATCCACGAAGCAAAATGGATAGCCAGAAGACGCAGTTTCGTGAATGGTTCGAACCAATTACCTCGGGCATTATACACATTGCGGAGGAGAAAGCGAAAGCGAAATCCGACCTGAAATGCGCTGCATCTAGAGATAGGGCTGGCGAACATGCCATCCAAATACCGGAAGACTTCCGTTTGAGGAACCTTCAACATCGACTCGTAGATTTGATCGACATTCTAGATCCGAAAGGCGAGCGTTCCGAAGCGAGACGCACGAGGCGAGCCCGGACATCCCATTCATGTGAGTGTTCTGCATGTAAATGCTGCTCACCAGAAGCTTCTGAACATCAGTACCGGGTTTGTAATTGGAACCTCTATATTCGGAAAGACAGGAACATGGCACAAGCTTGAATTCAGAGATAATCGTGTATCCTTTTCGACACTTTAGGAGCGAAGGTCCGATGCTCATCCAACTAAAGCTTCAACTAGAGAACTGTTAGGAATAAACTGTGGTTTTACGCATAGGCCTCTTAGCAGAACATATTGATGAATGTCTGTACAATGATCGCATTCAGTCGAGCCACTAGGCAACAAGGCTGCCGTTGGAACTCAAGGCAAGGTCGTGCAGTCCGTTTGAACGATGGCAGCTAGGCAGGTCGAGAAGTCGGAGCCTGTAGCGAATCTCAAAGGACCACTCCCAATATTCTGGCCGCAGAGCAATCCTGATGAGATTCTTCCGAGGAGGTAGGCTCATAGATTGATCATGTTATACCATCTTGTATGCACTGTGTTTTGTTGCACACGTGCCCTTAAGAATGGCGGGGCTGTCCTCAAACCCCAAAGCGGCTAGCTTGAAAACGGCAGTTTGTCCGCTCCACCAATCAGTCAGCTCTGTGCTCTGGGTTTGCGAAGTATACTGCGAGCATAAACGAAGCTTGTGCTCTTAGTATTGTCTTCACGAGTACGCCACGTCTTGTTTTGCGAGTTGACCATCCCTCTCCAGACAATCGTCAAACTTCCGACAACGCGCCGACCGATCGTTTTGCCGATCTTACGATTCAATCTTTACTAGGAGGTGCCTCCGTAACGAATGGACTGGAATTTCAACCGGCTTGGCTTAACGAACCGAGCGAACCAGGTAGCAGCAGGATGCAGAGTACGAAGCGAAGGATCTAGCAATTTTCCGTGCATACGAGCTGCAGCAAGTCACGTTTCCACAAGTGGATGTAGGAGCAAGGCTGAGGAAACTAAGCATGTCAGCTTGGAAAGCACCGTCGCTTGCAATTGTGCCTGCACTTCTGGCGGCCACTTTCTTGTGCTATGAGCTTCCGTTTACACGCGCATACTTACGACTTCCGATGACCTGACGATGTTATACTCTGGCCTCCAGCAGGGATTCAAGCTCGGGAACCGACCTCTTCCATCGATACGTACGCTCGTCAGCTCGTCCGCTGGCGTGACGTTAGCGTGCACCGCAATAATATGGCTCTCCATCTTTGCAGCTTGCAAACACTTGCTCTGGCGAGATCCTCATACGGCTTTCTTCAGCGAGGATGGCGTCTATGATCTGGATTACAGCTCGTTCCGCCAGGCAGAGGCGCACGAGTATATTGCGCAAGCCGACGCAGGTGCCCACAACCAGACACATGCACCTAAGACTTCAACGCCGACGATTTGTGCTGCGATCACGACCTTCAATCGGAATGGACGCCAATACCTCAACGAAACTGTGGGATCGATGCTGGCGGGTCTGACAGACGAGGAGCGGAACGAGTTGGAAGTACAATTGCTGTTTGCGCATGTGAACAGCACAGTCCATCCAGATTGGAATGCGCAGTGGCTTGATACTATAGATCGATGGAACACCTACAATGTATCTACTGTAGAGCTAGGCCAAGTTCAAGAGTGGGAGACGGCGGAGAATTTTTATGCGAAGGGAGTGTAGTGAGTTCATCCGATCCGATGAAGACACAAGAGCTGAACGTGAACAGTGACTACATCTACGTTCTTACGAAATGTCTCAACGAAACAGACGCGCCTTACATTGCCATCTTCGAGGACGACATTATCTTTGCAGATGGTTGGCTGGTAAAGACCTTGAACGCTCTAAACGATGCGCAATTACGTGCGAGCTCATCCTGGATTTATCTCCGCTTGTTCTATACGGAGACATCATTAGGCTGGCAAGCTTCCGAAGACTTCTGGTACGGCCACGAGATACTCACCTTTTCTCTCGCAATGGGCGGAGTACTTCTGCTTCTCCTGCTTGGCAAATGGTGTCTTCGTCCTCTAGATCGTCGACTGGACGTTTTCACGATAGCTGTCCTAGTACTTATCGCCGCACCAGCTTTTACTGCGCTGGTATTCATGACAGGCAAATACAATCTTAACCCGCTTCGAGGCGTCGAGCGTATGGATAAATACGGCTGTTGTACGCAAGCGCTAGTCTTTCCTCGATGTCAAACTCAGGGATTGCTTAATAATCTCAAGCAGCGAGGCTCCGGCCAGACCGACTCGCTGATTGAGGAGTATGCCAACGAAGAAGGCTACGAGAGGTATGCGCTTGCCCCGCAGGTCGTGCAGCATGTAGGACTTATCTCGAGTCGTAATAATCTAGCGATTAATGCGAAGAGCACGTGGGCGTTCTGGTTCGAGACACAAGATCCGCTAAGGCTGAGGGAGGAACATGATCATCTAGTGAATAAGCGGGAGTGGCGAGCTGTAACTGCTAGTATTTAGAGAGCTAATCTCGAATCTAACCTAACTTACATTTCACCTATTCATAACCTCGGATGTAGCTATAATCTAAGCGAGAATTTAATTTAAGTACAATACGATAGTATTAGGTCGATTTCTATGACATTATCCTTAGTCGAATACTACACCTTAGGGGTCGAATCGATCTTAGGTCGAACCTATCTTAGTCGAATTCTACGCTCTAGGTAGAATTCTACGCCTTAGGTAGAATTCTACGCCCTAGGTAGAATCCTATAAATTTCAAGATATTAGGCTTAGATATTATGTAACTTAGCTTATCCTAAGCAAACTGAAAATAAAAGAGAATTTAATCAGATATTAAAGTTATCTAATATAGAGCCCTAATTAGCTTAAAATATGTATTGAATTTAGTATTAGGAGTTTTACTTAGTTAGGCTAAGAAATTAGGTAATCTAAATATCTCATAAAACTTACATTATTTTGTAGATAATTTTGATATATAGGATTTACCTGAGTTATGTTATTAAACCGTATAAAATAGCCACCTTAAGTGTATATCTAGGGGCGACCCTACCTTTTCGAACTTGAATTCCTTTTTAGCCTAATTTAGGCAAATTAAGCTTGAAAGTTAGGGAACCTAAAAATTCTAATTTAGTCTCTTGAAGTTTTAGATAATTTAGATAGATTTAGGTTACCTAACTCTTAAGCCTAATTAGGTTCAATTCAAGAGGAAATCTTTTTAGATAGCTTAGGCCTTAGACCTACGTAGTATTAGTACTCTAGAATAATCTAAGAATTTTATAGATAATTAAGAGATAATAAGGCTATGTAACTTTAAAATCTAACTAGCTTAAATTGAAGGTCGAAATCTCTTAGCCTTAATTAGCTAACTTGGTCTTCAAAGTTATATAACCTAAATAATTTATATAAATCTAGAAATGTTATGAATAATTTAGGTATACTAAAGCTACGTAACTTCTAAACCTAATTAGCTTAAATTTAAGAACTAAACTTTCTGTATTTATTAGCTAACTTAAGCTTTAGAGTTACGTAACCTTAATATCTTAAAATAATCTCTATATTTCTTAGATATATTAGGGATATCTAAGTTACGTAACTCTTAAGCCTAATCCTTTTAGCTCTAATTAGCTAACTTAAGCTTATAAGTTACGTAGCCTCGATATCCTAGAATAATCTCTAGATTTTTTAGATAATTTTAAGATATTAAGGTCACGTAACTCTAAAGACTAATTAGCTTAAATGAAAAGTAAAAATGAAAAGTAAGTCTAACTAGACTACTTAGGCTTATAAGTTACGTAACCTTAATATCCTAGAATAATCTATAAATTTTTTAGATAATTTTAAGATATTAAGGTTACATGACTTTAAAGCCTAATTAGCTTAAATTAAAAAGTAAGTCTATTTTGCTAGACTTAATAAGGAGTAGAGCGTTTTTGTACTTTAATATATAAGTTAGTATTATAGTTCGTACTTAACGAACTCTATTATATTTTAACTATATATATAAATAAGAGCTAGCCTTAGTAATAAATTATAAAAATAAAGGTAGGAAACTATAAATTTAAGAATAAACTCCTTAAAATTAATAATAAACTCCCTAAATTTAAGTAAATTAGCCTTTATTCTTAATAAACTTAAGTTCCTCTTAGCTAATCTACACTATTAAGGGCGAAGCGAGCTATACTACTACGAATATAATATATAATAGTATTATAAAAGGTAATATCATAGTACGTAATAGCTATACTAGTACCTAGAAGGAGGCGTAAAAGCTCCTAGAAGGCCCTTTATATACTACAAGGTATTACTATAATCTACTAGTTTTACTAGTAATTCGTCTATATATAGTTAAGGATTAGCTAGCCTTTAACTATAGTATATACCTAGATATACTTATAAGGTATTAGCTCCTAGCCTATATCGAAGCTAATTAGGAGCTCTAAAGTATTTAATATTATGATATATAAGGTCTAGTAAGAAATATACTTTAGTATAGTGTTTCTTATATGCTATATATAAGAATTAAGAAGTTAGCTTCGTTTATAGTAAACTTAAGTTTCTTTTAAAGTTACTAGATAATATCTTTATTATAAAAGCTAATCTTAAAGCTAGAGCTACTTAAGTAACTACTATAGCTACTATAGTTAATATATAGCTCTAAATAAGGTCCCTAATATTTAGCATACTCATAGATACTTCGTCGTTAATAAGGGTAATAACTCGGCTACCTATAGTTAATTTTAGCTATCTATTAGGTAGTCTATATAGTGTTTATAGTATTACGGAATACTAGCTATAATTCGTAGCTAGAGATAGAGACTTGGTAAGATATTTTCTAAAAAAATTTGCTTCGTTTAGGATAAAGGGATTATTATAGTTAAAGGAGAGAAGGAGGATCTAAGAGTATAATATCCTTTTATCTTTAAGAGCTACATAATAAGCAAACTCTTAAAGGTACTTAAAGCCTACATAGTAAGTAAGTAAACACGAATCTAGATATAGCGAGAAGGTTAGCGTGCTTACTACGTTCGATCCGAATAATGCTCCTACTCTGCTAGTAGTAGTACTAGTACTAGCCCTGCTAGCAGTGCTAGCAGTACTAGCCCTATAGGGTAGGGTTAGTTCGTTAAGAACAAAGGCATATATAGCTATATAGCTAGTAGTAGTAGATAGGCATATATAGGTATCGGTTACTACGGAGGTAGTAGTAGATAGTAGTACTAGCCTTCGTTAAAGACGAAAGGGCCTTAAGGGCCTTACGAGTATATAGGATATAAATTAGGCCTAAAGTAGTTATAAATTATTTAAAATATAGGTTAGTTTAAGGGCTAGCTTAGCTCTACTAAAGGACGATACTATTACAAAAGGGGAGAAGAGTACATAGGCATTTCCCGCCTTTACCTATTCTGCTTTAGTAATAATAAGACTAGTATTCTAATTCTTAAACTAAAGGGTAATCTAAGACTCGATATTTATTAGATTACTTCTATAGATAAAGGATCCCTTTATTTACTATAAATACCTATTCTAGTTTAGTTTAAATAAGTAGGGCTACGAGTTCGTTATTTTAGTATAACTATTAGTTCTTTAATTTCTTATCGGATCGATTAAGATCTATCTACTATACTACCTTTATTCTTAGTATAGATCTACTAATATTTATAGTAGTAGCTCTTTATAAGTAAAAGGCCGTTATTTTAGAAGTTATAAATAGTATACTAATATAGTAGCCTATACATTTCCTAAAGCTAGCTAGTATAGGTTATAGGTTTAAGTATAGAGTCCTATTTTAAATAAGTAATCTCTTTTAAAATAAGAGTATACTATTTAAGTATATAGTTAATTATGTAGTAGTAGATCTAATACTATACCTTTATAAAAAATAGTATATTTACTTAAATTAGTCCTCTCTCCTTCTCTATATAAAGCTCGTCTATAATATTAGAGTATAGCTCTTACTACTAAGGTAATAGCTTTATAATAAAGCTATATATATTACTTTAGGAGTTCTAAAGCTACTTCTTTATAGATAAATAAGATCCTTTAACCTAAGATATTAAATAAATCCTAAAGTAAATTACTTCATTTATAGTAAAGGTAGTAATCTTCGAGGTATACTAATTAAGCTAGGTTAATCTAAGGTATTTAATACTATGTAGCTAGAGTCCCTTAAGCTTAGTAAGGTATTCTTCCTACTCTACTTCGGTTTTAATAAAGATAGCCTTTCAGAAGAGTTCTAGGAACTTTTTACCTTATTTAGTAAGAATAGGAGTATCCTATTTATCCTAAGTCTAGCTAAGCTTCTTAATAATCTTCGCTTTAATATCCTTTATAATATACTATAAATAAAGACGAACTTAGACTTTAGAGAAGATATATCTCGTTAAAGGTACTTCTTAATATTAGCTTAGATATTATAAAGGTCTCTTAATATTTAATACGAAGAAGGGAATTTATCGTAGAGAAGTATTATAATTTATTAAACTAGTATATTAGCTTGTTTATAATGAAGTACTTCCTCTTAAATACTGAGAAGAGTTTTCTATTATTAACGCTACTAATTTAGTATACCTTTATATTATTAAATCCGAAGGTAATTATATATACTAGGCTATTATAGATACTAAATATACTAGATTCTATTACTCTTCTCCTTAATCTAGATTTAAATAGGATATCTACTCTTATAAGAGCTTATATTATAAAGTCGGTCCTTAGGCGTAAGCCTTTAATTATTCTATATTTAGCCCACTTATCTATAATAAAGGAGCTTCTTCTATAGACCCTTCCTATTCTAATATATTTATTAAATTATAAGCTCGTAGCCTTACTCTTTAGTCTACTTATATATTACTTCTTCGAGGGCTATAAGGCTATCGTATATTTGTTTAGGTAGTAGGAGGCCCTATTTATCTTTAGGATTATATAGCTTATTATTATCTTCGGGGGCTATAGGTTTAGGGGCTATAGATTCGGAGGGTTCGTTATAGATAGTATTAATAAGGCTTAATATAGTAGTATATATAGTATATAAAATAGTATAGTATATATAACGTATGTAATAGTTATAAACTACCTAATATATAGATTCTTGCTTCGTTAAGTATAAGCTATAATACTAAGTTATATATTAAAGTACGAAAATCCTTATTAAGTCCGTATTTTGCCTTAACTAGATTACTTAGGCTTATTAATTACGTAACCTTAATATCCTAAAATAGTCTCTAAATTTTCTAGATTATTATAGGATATCAAGGTTATGTAACTTATATACCTAATTAGCTTAGATCTTGAATTAAGTCTATTATACCTTAATTAGATAGCTTAAGCTTTAGAGTTACGTAACCTTAAAATCCTAGACTAATCTAGAGAATTTAGAGGTTATTTTAGGATGATAAGGTTATATAACTCTAAAGCCTAATTAGCTTAAATTCAAGAAATAATCTTCCTAGGCTTTTTAAACTAGTATAGGCTCTAAAATCATAGAACCTTAATATTCTAGAATAATTTATAAGTTTTTTAGATAATTTTAGGATATTAAGGTTATATAACATATATACCTAATTAACTTAAATTTAAAAGTAAGTCTATTTTGCCTTAATTAGATAGCTTAGGCTTTAAAGTCACATAATCTAAGTATTTTAAAATAATCTATCGATTCTTAGATAATTATAGGATATTAAGGTTATATAACTTCAGAGCCTAATCAGCTTAAATTAAAAAATAAGTCTTCTTCGCCTTGATTAGATAGTATAGGCTCTAAAGTTACGTAATCTCAAAATCTTATAATATCCTCTAAGTTTTAAGGATAATCTAGGTATATTAAAGTTACGTAACTAAAAAGCCTAATTAGCTTAAATTCGAAAGCGAATCTCTTTTATCTTATATAGCTAGTCTAGACTTTAAAGTTATATAATCTTAATATCTTATAATATTCTTTAAATTTTAAGGATAATTCAGGTATATTTAGGTTATGTGACTCTTCAGCCTAATTAGCTTAAATTTAAAAGTACGTCTTATCTACCTTAATTAGATAGCTTGGGTTATTAAGTTACATAGCCTTAGTATCCTAGAATCTTCTATAAATTTTATAGATAATTATAAGGTAATAGGGTTATATATCTTATAAACCTAATTAGGTTAAATTTTAAAGTAAGTCTTATTTAGCTTAAATAAATAGTATAGGTTCTAAAGTTGTATAACCTTAATATCTTAGAATAATCTATAAATTCTGTAGTTAATTTTAAGATATTAAGGCTATTAACTTATTAGCCTAATTAGCTTAAATTTATAAACGAAATTCTTTTACCTTAATCAGATAGCTTAGGCTTTAGAGTTACATGACCTTAATATTTTTAGGTATTCTACGAATTTTCTAGATAATTATAGGATATTAGGACTACGTAACTTATAAGCCTAATTAGGTTAAATTCAAGAAGTAATCTTCCTAGGCTTTTTTAATTAGATTAGGCTTTAAAGTTTATGTAACCTTATCATTCTAATATAATAACTAGATTTGATAGATAGTTTAGGTATCTTTATGTTACGAAACTCTTAAGCCTAATTAGGTTTAATTAGAAGTTTCTTTATTTTTTCTTAAATCAGCTAACTTAGACTTCTAAGTTACGTAGCCTATATATATCTTAGAATATTCCCTAAATTTTATAGATAATTTAGATATATTAAGATTACGTAACTCTAAAGCTAAATTAGGCTAAATTAGGAGTTTCCTCTTTTTTTCATCTTTTAGCTAATTTAGGCTTAAGAGTTATATAACTTCAATATTTTAAAACAACCTTTAAATTTTCTAGATAATTTAGGCTCGTATAAATCTTTAACTTCGGTCTCCTCGAAGCGTCTCTTAGGTTAGCTATAAGAGGGGTAGGAGGTTATACTCTAGCCGACTAGCGAGCACGCTTAACATGCTGTTACAACTCTTCGGTTTCAGCTTTTCCCGGCGCAGAGCGTTTCTTAGGTAATTGAAGAGGGATAGAAGGCGCGGGGTGGTTCTGCAAGCGAGTAAGGCGGGAAGTCGAACGGGAAGTCAAAGGTAAGGGCGAGGGCATTTTATAGAGACTAAGGTACTCGAAAAGGACCGTACTATCGATACTGTCTTTGCTAAGGTTGGAACAGGCGTTCGCTTCTCTACTAGCACTATAAGGGTATGAGTAGTCAATGCTAGTTGCTTTATAGCTCTAACAGCTAGGCTCGCGGTCGTAATAGCAGTTCTGTTTAGCATAAGGGAAACATTTCGATCTATAATACTTATACAAGCTCCGTTCGAGGCGAAGGTAATCTTCATCGTAGTAACGACACTGAGACCCGGCACCCTCGCTAATACAATAAGAATACGAAGGTGATTACTTCCTATAGTCACGATAGCCTTGGCGGAGGCATTAAAAGCAGGATGGTTTAACATAGCGATGAGTTCTTCGTACGTCCGGATCACGCTGAGCAGATTGTGGTGGTGGTGGTGGTGTGAAATGTGTGTTCTCAGGTCCACCTTCTTCTTCTTGTGTCTGTTTTAAGTCCTCAATCTCATTCTCATAGTTGTAGCTTTCTTCATATGACTGGAAAGGCTCGCTTGGAGGTGGTGGCGGCAGCAGCGAGGAAGACTGCTGCGGCGGATGTGCCGAGGAGGGGAACTGAGGTGGTGGTGGAGGCGGCAGGGAGGAAGGCTGCGGCGGCGACTGCGGTGGCGACTGTGTTGATGGGAGAGAGTCGATTTGTTGTTGGATTGGTGGAAGAGATGGCAGCAGGGGTTGGGTGTTGTTCACTTTCGATGCAGACACCTCAATGACATCGTCATCGGCGGTGGAGCTGATAGGCAGCGGTCCCGGTCTGGATTCTCTCCATCGTTGATGGTTGGCGGCAAAGTTGTGCAGCCATGTATTGCGGTATGAATCCATATCAACTTAGCGAAGAGGAGCTGTCTCTTAGAGCCGATTGGACGCAGCGGCTATGACGAAGAGTCCACAGTCGGTATCGTTGGTATGTTGTTGTTGTTGGTCTGGTAGGAACTCGAGATAGTCTGCGCGGAAGTTCTATTCACCGGCAGCCTCGAAAGGGGGAGGAGGGACAAGACAGCATCCATAGTACGACACGCGTAATCGGTGCTTACGTTTTAGCGACCGAAGGAGTTAGAGATAAAGTACTCCGACTTTGCGATGTCTACAAAAATACTAACCTAGTGGCTTAAGTGCTATACACACAACACGACCTTAGTTTGTTGTGCGCGTATAGCACGCGTAAGCTGTTTAGTCAGGGTTCCAGTCACATTATAGCTCATAATAGGGTATGTAATAGCGCTAGGGATAGGTATACAGAGTAAAGCGAGAGCAGCGGTGATAATAGCATCGTTAAGCATAACACCTTAACGTAGGCAGAGGAGGTGTAGCACACGAATGCAACAATTTGGAGGCAGTATAGCGTGGTTAATATTAAATTCGTCGATAAAGTGCTAGAGTGTAAGCGTGGCTATCTCACCATAGTCGAGGTATTCGACAAGCTGTAAGAACCCGTCGGACTCGTGCCTATAATGAAGTCAGCATTTAGTCTATAGCTACGATGTTAGACTCCTGTCTTATAAGTCTGAGATCGGTAGACAACCGCAGGGCTGCTTTGCGGAGATTCCTCCACTCAAGGGCCTTCTTGTACATGTCGCTAGCAAAATAAAGTTTGGCGATACGAAACTCTTGCTGAAAGATTTCGTAGAGCTCGTCGTCTGTCTGAGACTGTGAGGTAGTACGTCACCTGCGGTATGCACGTCGAGTAGCTTCCCATTCCTCATGCCTCTGTGTCTTTTTCTGGGCGTTGGCGGCGTCCTTCGAGGCGGCCTATTGCCGCTTCTTATCTTGTACCTTCTTCTGTTTCTTGCTCTTTGCCTGCGGATTCTGCTTCTGGGCTTGGGGGGTAGCTGGCGGCATGATGAAGAAACAGGTTGTGACAGCGAGTAGGTGGTGATGGAGCGGCGGGTTGTGACAGCGAGTAGGTGGTGATAGAGCGGCGGGTTGTGACAGCGAGTAGGCGGTGATAGAGCGGCTCTACGTGTAGAGTAGTCGAGACGAGGAATAGAGGACAGTGAGCAAGTGAGCAAATGAGGACCAGCCTACACTGCACGAGTCGATTGTGAACGGGGTAAGAGAAGGTGGCCGGTAGTGGTGGCGGTGTAGTGAGATGAGGTATGATGAGCAGAGTGTTGCGAACTACCTCTGTAGCTGGTATGGTGGGCCGAGGAAGGCACAAGGCATGAAGGCGTGCGCTGCTACCTATAGGCAATGGTTCCGGCCTGGATTCTCTCTATTATTAGCTTAAGTGCTACTCACACAACACGACCGTAGTTTATCATATGCGTATAGCACGCTTGAGCTGTTACGATCGCCTAACCCTCCTGCGCCTACAATCACGAAGATAGCACTCTATCATTATAGCACTTCTCATTCGCTAGCGCTATCAACATCTTTAACCATTTCCTTTAAGACCCGCTCCGCAGTACGGCTTGGAGTATAGATCGTAGGAACTATAGGTGGGCACAATCAGTCAAGTAATCAAGATTCTTGTTAATCAATGCCTTAGGCACTTAATTAATTATAAGCTCTAAGATCCTTAATAATTATTAATTAAGAATATAAGTAAGGTAGATTCTTATTGAAACTTAATAGAGACCTAAATCCTAACCCTATCTTACGATTAGATAAGATCTAGAGCTCTAATTAGTTCGCTAAGCATAGAGATATAGCTCCTCTCTGGTCCTACTATAACTAAATTTGGAAGTCTCTATATACCTCTATTAGAGATTCCCTAGCTACCCTAAATTTTAGTGATAGTAAGTATATAGGTATACCTATTCCTTACCTAGCTATACCGGCTAATTAATTAATTAAAGCCCGCTAAGGAATTAATTAAGGATCTAATAATTAAAGGGGTACTAATTTACTTGATTAATTAACCAAATGTTAGCGGATCCTTAACTTGACTTGATTGTGCCTACCTCTGGTAGGAACCTCCTTACTACGAGTCTTTAGCGCAGAGCCACCCTAAATAGCACCTCCAGCACGCCCGATAGCTTTGATCAAAGTCTTTTGCTCGGGCATTGACTCTGCCCACGCATCAACGACAGCGAAATCATTGTACTTCACATCCTTGACTGCCTCGCCGATATGCCCTTCGACCAGCTTCACGAGCTCCTCTGCGGTTACATCCTCCGGGCCTGTCAAGACGTATTTGGCTTTGTTATGCTGATCGGTCTCCTTAGCGGCGAGAAGGTGCGCTGCGAAGACACCAACGTCATACGCGTCGATCATGGCATTTGGAGAGTCTCTGTCGAAGATCAAAGACAGAGATCCTTGCTTCCCCGTCTTCTTGTAATCTTTGATGAATTCGAGGGCGGGAGCCATTACTTGAGTTGAGAAGACGTTAGGTTGCAGCGAGGACCAATGGTAGTTCTGGTATTCAGGCTGGCCGAGCAGGGATTCGATCGCCCAATGTGCGCGAGGGTAGAAAGCGGCACAGTCCTTGGTTCTGTGTAAGCTTTGGACAATGAGTAGAGGCTATAGGATGATACTCACAGGCTTGACACTGTAAGCAGTAGTCGAGATGCGCACAGCATACTTCACGCCTGCTTGAAGAGCAAAGCAGTGGAACTGGCTCTCCTCGGCAAAGTGAGACACGCCATTGTGAGAAGCAATGAACAGCCTCTCGACTTCATGCTCACGAAGCCATTGGTCGTCAATCTCGGTCCAGTTCTTCTCGGCGACTTCCATTCCACACCTAAGAGCTCGGCCAGGTTTTTCGCAACTGCGCTGTCCTTAGAGCGGGTGAGGGCAAGAATGCGGTAGCAAGACAGCTTGGTGTTTTGAAGCAGTTTCGGGAGTGTCTCGACGACGCTGCGGCCAGTATTGCCGGTCGCGCCAACGATCAGTATGGTAGGTGCCATGTTTAGTCGTAGAAAGGCGCTCTGTGAAGCGGATGAAAGCTTTTGACTTGCTCCGACAGTGCAATATGCTTCATCTTATAAGCAGATACTCACAAGTTGACTATCGAGTTGATGACTGATCGTCCCTCGGTAGGTTCGACTGTTTACCCTGAGTCAGTGACGCAGCAACTGTATTGATTAGGTATGCGTCCAAAGCACGGGAGGTTTCTTTTCCGTCTTGCCCACAAAGTGGACAATTCGTAGGTTGAGGACGATGAAGGCACGCATAAGAGCGGAAACGCATGCTGTAAGAAGCCCGTTTCCGTTTGCTGACGAAGCTGCCCCAAGAGCTAGGAGTGCTTTTGGAGAGTGCCACCAGACTTTCGAGGGGTTCAATTTGCCCAGGCTTAACCTACGATGATATCACATCACGAACAGACGCAGGAGGGACGAAGATGAGGTTATATTGGTCATGTTGATGTATTGGGAAGTCGGACTCTGTAGTAGTATAGCTATATCATTTTGACTGTATTCTCTAGCTTTCTAGGTACTGAACGAATACAGAAAACTGCTTTGCCGTGTACGTATATCAATTCGGCGCTTATTTTGCAGATCATTCTGTGTGGCTACAATTTGCGGGGTGACTTGGTGAGGAAGTCGCTCGAAAATTGAGAATTGGTACACTGGCTCTACAGTGCTTCTGAGGCTTGAGTATGAACAGGATTGCTCGCTGGAAATCTCATCACGGATTTAGATCAAGCTTCTCAGAGGCACTTGTTGTGTTACGCTTCAGGTCGACAGGCCCGCTTCTTCGACTTGGTGCGACCAATTCTAAGACTCCTCAGGCTGGCGCACTCGCGAGATGGTCAACCTACCAACGGGCTACGCCAACATTCATGAGTATGCACACGACGTCATTTCTTTATTGAAGCAGCCGCTCTCAGTACGGATCACAGGCGGAATACATGTAAATGATGCCTTCGTTTACGATGCTTGGGCAAGTCTGCCATCCGAATGGACCGCATGGTGGGAATCGTTCTCTAGCGCGCAAGAAGCACAGCGAGATCTAATCAATAGCTTGCGCAAAGAGCCAGAGGCAAGAAAGCATGATTTGCCGGGTCGACCGACCAGTCTGGCTCAATGGCTTGAACGCATTCGAAACTTGAGCCTAGACCGTGAGCAACTGGCCTTGCCACAAGACATTCCAGAGGTCCAAATGCCGGCGAGCATGGCTGCTCGTATGGTAACGAAAAAGCTAGCGGAAGTCCTTGCAGGTGCTCGCTACATCAACCACATTTGCAAGACCAATGGCATCACCCGCGTCGTCGACATTGGCAGCGGACAGGGTTATCTTTCTCTAACTCTTGCAGCCGTGTGTGGGCTTCGAGTCCTTGCCATTGACGGTAGCTCAAAGCAAATTGAAGGCTCCCGAGCAGCGGCCCAAAAAGGCGGGCTTACCGAAGGAGATCAAGTTACGCACCTCACACGTTTCATCACCAGCACAGTTGAGATTGGCGCTGAGATCGAGACATGGGCCGCGGGAGAGAAATGTCTGCTTACCGGTCTACACGCTTGCGGTGCGCTCTCAGAACACATGATCCGACTTTCGACCACTGTTCCATCCATTTCACATCTCGCAGTGGTAGGTTGCTGCTACAACCACATCTCACCTCTCTCCACCTCCAACCCTCTTGGCTTTCCAATCTCCTCCTTCATGCGTCTGAACAAGCTCAATCTGTCTACATCGGCATTGATAACAGGCTGTCAGGCTCCTACGAATTGGATACACAATCCTGATTCTTCATTTGGACGGAAGCATTGGTATCGAGCTGTGCTAGAAAAGCTGTTGTACGACAAGAAGCTGGTCAACCAAGAGCAGAGACCTGTTTGGGCGATCCGAAATTGCGACCTAAAGAGTTTCCCAGCATATGCTGCTCGCGCACTGAAAAGTCTCAAGCTGGAAATAGGCAAAGATGTCACCGAAGAAGAGATCGCAGAGTACGAAGAGAGATACCAGAAAAGGACTGCCGAGACAGCGATTCTGTGGACATTGTCGGTGATGCTTTGCCGTGTCGTGGAATCGGCGATTGCTTTGGATAGAGCATTCTTCTTGCAGGAAGCCGGTCTGCATGATGTCGACATTCTGCCAATATTCAACTACAAGGAGAGCCCAAGGAACTTGATGATTGTTGCATCGAAGAGAAAGCGCGCGACCGAGACCTGAGCATGAAGTTCTCTCCTACGTGCATGGTGGTCAATACAGGCGACGCAATGGCTGCGGGTTGTGTCTGCGGCCGATATTATGCGTTCAGCTCTGCTAGACGACGCCACAAATCATGTTGCCGCGCATGTTACCAACAAGACACATGAGGACTGCACATCGACTTTGATGTTAGAATCTCGTGCATCCACCTACCGCTTGGCTGTCCAAGGATATTACTACTAAGGAGGAGCCCTTCGTTCGTCGTCGGCCCCTCTGCGATGCGGCAAATTCGGCTTTCGACGTCCAAGTTATCTCACCGCGACAGATTCAGTCGACAAGGCTCATCACATCTCGACCACTATCGCATCGCATTCCTTGCTCGTAATCACTTGCACTTTATATCATGTCACATCATTAGTGACACGAGAAAAAGCTTGTTGGATTTTGTAGCCTAATTTCTTTGGCTAGCAAATGCTTAGCTGTCAGACATGTAAGCTGAGTATGCTTATTTTAACCCCAGGTAGAAACCTCATAGAGTGGTCAAAGACCCGAGTTGACCAAATTTGTCTCACCTTGAGCTTACATTAGTGTTTCTCACGTTCGCGACATACGCTCGGAATCCTGTGCCTTGCAACAAGCACGGGGTAAGCATGACTTTTGCATGGCGAGGCAAGGTGTCTGCTTGCATATAAAAGCTGTGCGAAAAAAGATGTCCCTTTCGATCTGCATCACGATACAACACAACCTGAACCGGAATCCCAGGCCCACGCAACAGATCATCGTAACATCGAGTCGGAATACCACCAAAACACTTGCAATACTACCGGAGAATCATGAAGTCCTTCGCCGTCTCCCTTGCGCTCGCCTATGTCGCTGCAGCCAGCTCGATTCACGCTCGCCAGGACAACCAGTGCCAACTGAACACCGTCGACAACCCCTCCACCGCTGACATCCAAGCATCCATCGTCCAGTGGAACGCCAATGTCGTCGCCGTCAACAACTTCCTGAACACCGCTCTCAGCATCACCGATCCGTTGGATCTTAAACAGCAGGCCGACCGAGTCATCCTTGACGCCAAGGATGAGCCATGCCAGCTCGGAACTCTTTCCAACGCCGCCAACAATGACGGCTTCGCCACTGCAGCTTTGAACTGCGCTGTCAACGACCTCAACGTTGTCTTCAAAGACCACGTGATCAAAAATTTGCAGAGTATTATTGACCACCCGGATGACGCGACGGATGTGCAGAATGCTGTCAACGATATCAACTTCTTCCGCTGCTGCAACATTCTGAAGGATGCGGATCTCTTGTGGACGGATGCGGTTCTCGATCAGAATCTTTCTAGCGATGTGCCGACTTTTGCTCCGAGACCGGATGCTTGTCAGACTATTGACTGTTCGGCGGTCGGGCAGTGTGATCTTTTGGATAACGGCGGCTTTTGAGTTTGTTGCTCTGTGATTGCGAGAGAGCTGGATAGGTGAGCTGCCTGATGTACGGGGTGTCGGACGGCTAAAGATGGAGTTTCTATTTGGACTGGGCTGGGACTTGTTTTTCGAGAGCTTACTGAAGAGCTGATACGATCTTTTCAAGTTGATGATTCATCTTATCTTGCACTTAGAGCAGCGTAAATAATAAGGAAATAAGCGTACACGAGTATGTGGGCACGTCTGAGATCACCGTTTTGCAGCGTGCGGAAGGCTGACGTTTTGATAATCTGGAGCGGATAATTAGCTAGCAGTCGCACGGTATGTTTCACCAGACTGCGAACAATGATACCGTCTCGGACTACGAGCGTTGTGTCCCATGGTGAGGCATATAGTGAAGTCCATAAGCATGTCGCATGCACAAGAGTAGACGGGCTAGTCGCCACGCTTTGCATAAGAAAGGAGCAGCAGGACAACACACCGCGAAACTCCACGGACGAGTTCGAGCCGCTACCGCAGCACCTAGACCATAGCCTTGAATTACGAGATCATGCTGCTGGTAAACGCTGCTGCTGGAATTGCTGTAATAGCCCACCATGCCCCGCGATCCCAAGTCAGGCGCTCGTCTGTCGAGGGAACAAGGCGAGAAACGATGATTTGACGCTCCACAATCAGATCCAAAAAGTAACCATCAACGAGGGCTGGCAATTGAGGAACTATGTGCCTCGCTCAAGAAGTGCCGGTGTTGGCTGCCCTCGGCCAACGCTGACAGCGGGAAGTTTGGATTTGACTGGGTATGCGGCAGTAGTGAGAGCTTTGAAACATTAGTAATATGCTTGAGTTTTGAGGCTGCAAGGCGGAAATTTGATGACGGGTTGGTCCGCTGTAGAGGATTCTGACGGTGTGAAAAAGACCATGGTCTTTCAGAAGAGTTTCAAATCCACGTCATTTGACATCAACAGCGCGAAGGAGGTGAGCAGGGCAAAGTCATCGGTAAGTTGCACTTGTTGAGATGATGATCCGACTTCCAGGTAGAGCAATGCAGCCACGAATAGAGCCATGTTGTGGCCTATCGCTTCATCAGCACATTGAGCACTGCCACAGCCGCGGCAACGAGAGCATGGTGAATGATGTCCGCAAGATCTTGGCGACAGTCTAATCGCATTCCCGTATAGCCTTTGAGGCCATCATTCATCGCTTGAGTAGAACTGTAGAACTTTTTCATCCGACTCAAGGCCTCCCACAAGAGTGCCGCGACAGAGGTCCGAATATGACCACACTGCATGCTCACCACAAACCTCCGCACCTGTAGACTGACGAGTCCAAGTCGTGATATAGCAATGCGAGATGTCACAATGCCTTGATTCTGATTTGACAGGGAGGTTTTCTGCTCTCATGCCATGTAGATGGTTGAGACGAGCTGTGAACAAATACTTGTTTGAAACGGAGTACGTGGCTGCGGCAGTTCAGGTGATCCAGGACGCGGAGGCACCACCAAGGTGGCGCTCGTGCCACATCAATCTACGGTAAATTGTGCGGCTCTCGGATCCTGAATCCTCCGCATGCTCGTAATATCCCCCGGAAGCAGTCGCAGCATGATCCTTCCACAAGTCCAACAAATTGGACGAAATTACGACGGAAGTCAAGTATTGAAACTCAATCCTTCAATCAAAGTATCCCGATGCACTGCCCACGATATACAGGCGATGGCTACGCAAACCGCGCGTCCAGCACAATGTTTCTCTGAGAGTATGACACAGCATCAGCCATATTCCTGCCCTTCCAGACACGTCGACTCTGCGCGATTGGTTTCCTCGACGCCTGTCGCAAGCCCCCCTGCACGCGGGATGCAAACGATAATAGAGGACCGCCAACAGGGAGCAGACCTCGGGCTCCTGAGGAATTGAGAGATTGCGTTTGGTGACCAAGGGCATTAAATATGACAGGCCTCACTATGTCTTTCATCGACTCACTACCAGTTGGACTGTTACCTATCCTTTCCACACTGTCTACAAACCGTCATGATGTTGGGAACGAACGAGATGCTCTTTGCACTCCTTGTTGGCTGGAATGCCGCGTCGGTATCCGCCGAAACGCCTGCGATGTCGGTGTCGAAAGCAAATGAATATCTGTCCAACGGAAAGGACTGTGTATGTCGAAGCCTGCGATAACTGTACATCTCGCACGAACCCGTACGGAAGTGCTAACCGCATGTCTCTTGCGCCCAGTGCGGTGCCCTCAAGCTCGCCCTTCCCGACAACGTCTTCTACTCTGAAAGTGTTGCGTACAACGAATCCTTGTCCTCCTATTGGAGCGTACAGGAACAGTCCATAAGCCCTGCTTGTGTCATCACACCGACCTCCAGTCTTGATGTAGCTCTTGCGGTCTCTCTGCTGAACGTCGGTGGCTCGGCACTTCCGGGAAAATGTGATTTTGCTGTGAGAAGCGGAGGGTATGTCTCCATGGCAGGAAGTAAAGTAATCCTTGGCTGACTCCTTCCAGGCACACTCCGTTCGCCGGAGCAGCAAATGCAGAACAAGGCATCACGATCGACCTGAGCCGCCTGAACCAGGTTACACCTTCAAGCAATCTTTCGACAGTGACCATCGGACCTGGCAATCGATGGGCGAATGTGTACATGCAGCTGGACACTCTTGGAATCGCTACCGGAGGTGGCAGAGTGGGCACCGTCGGTGCTGGCGGCTTGACTCTTGGAGGTATGCCTCCAGGTGGGACTATGAATTGATCTAGCATGTTGTTGACATGATGACATAGGCGGTCTTTCGTTCTTTTCGCCTCGCTACGGATTCGTCTGCGACAATGTCGTCCGCTATGAGGTTAGTGACCCTTCATCGTTCATCGGACTTACGTTGACATAGTTCATAGGTCGTCTTGCCATGCGGAACCCTCGTCAATGCTACGCAGCACTCATACTCAGACCTTTGGCTAGCCCTCAAAGGCGGCTCCAACAACTTCGGCATTGTCACTGCATTCGAGTCGACTGCTTTCAAGCAGGGCAAGTTCTGGTGAGTGAAGCATACTCGAGCTGCAAGTTGGCAGTTCGGAAGATGCTGACTATGGAACTTTCCAGGGGAGGATTTATCTACAACGACATCAGCACCAAAGATGCCCAATTCGCCGCCTTCGAAGCCTTGACCGGCAATACCCCCTACGATCCCTATGCCGCCCTGATCAACACCTACGTCTATATCTCTGACAGCAAGTTCTGGCTCACCGCCAGCAACTTAGAGTACACTGCCGAAAACGTGACCAACCCCGCCGTCTTCAAGAACTTCACCTCCCTCAAACCATAAGCACAATGCGCGTCTCCAATCTCACGGACTTCACCCTCGAACTCGCAGGCACGCCCGGCACCGACCGCCGCCAGCTCTTCGTCACGGGGACGTACGGCAACAGCGCGAAGCTGATGTCTAGGATCTTCGACATTTCCAACCGCACGGTGCAAGCTCTCAACGTGTCGGGAATGACTTACAGTCTGAGCTTCCAGCCCTTGCCCACGGCAATCACATCCAAAGCAGCTTCCCGAGGTGGGAACTCCCTCGGCCTGAGCGAGGCTGACGGCAACCTCTTCAACCTGCTCTTGACGGTGTCTTGGGATAGTATCGACGACGACGCCCGCATTGAGCAGCACGCCAAGGATCTCTTCCAGCAGAGCGAAGATGAGGCGAAGAAGCTGGGCTTGTGCCACAAGTATCTCTACCTTAACTACGCCGCGCCATGGCAAGACCCTCTTAGCGGGTATGGTGCTGAGCAGAAGGCGAAGCTGCAGGCTGTTAGCAAGAAGTATGATCCGAAGGGGGTTTTCCAGAAGCAGGTTTCTGGTGGGTTCAAGCTGTTCGACTGAGAGGGTCTCAGGGTTCAATTGACAAGAGTATTTGTTTGCGCAAGACATAAAGTAATTGATGAAACCAGGAATTCGTTTGAAAACTTGGGAGAATCATCGGTCACATATATACAAATCATACAGGCGCTCGTAAGCATATTTGCAAATCGCCATGCGAACTTTAATGGAATGTTTTTCTCTTTCGTCTTTCCCCCGCAGCGCCATGCTACCAAAAATTCAAAAGGCAAATTTCCACCCAAATCGTAGAAACATCGTGGTATCATCCAAAACAAGAGCTCATAGCCATGAGTGTAGCCTCCCCAAAAAAGAAGAAGAAAAGTTGCCCGAAAACGCCTGTGCTGTACAAATACTCATCCCTATTGATGAACGTCTTCCGTCGCCACTCCTCCATCACTAGACCGTTCTCTGAATTCGGCGGCTCCATTCTCTTTGCTCGGGCGTTTACCCATCATGACGATGCTCAGCGCCCGGCTGGCCACGCTGCTGGTAGAACTAGGCCTCCCATCGCTTGCTGCCTCAGACCAGGACATTGGATCAACCACGCGCCTTACTTTGCCGAGCACGGTGACTCCGATCGGCATGACCAGTCCCGCGCCGAACGCCACTGCTCCTACGATCAAAGCGTACTGCGGCGCTTGATCGTGATACACGAGGTGGCTGCTGATCGGAGAAAAGACGGCGCCTCCGGAGATGGATGACGTCATGACCACGCTGGCGAATTTCGTGTGTCTGCCCATGCCGCGAAGGGCTTGGGCGAAGATGAGTGGGAATAGTGGGCCTTCCATGAAGAAGACCATGAGGATCATTGCAAGGCCGGCGCGGCTGTGTAGATGCATTGCCAGGGCTTGGAAGATGACTGCTCCCGTGAAGAAGAACATGGTCAGGTGGCGAGGTCGGATGAAAAGGCCAAGGCCAGCGGCCGTGAAGCGAGAGACGGCGAAGCATGTGTGTGCGACCGCCATGTAGTTTGAAGCATTCCAATCGGTCCCAACCACGGCTGCTAGATAGTTGTCGAAGACTGTGCCGTTGACTTCTTGGGCACCGACGTAGCAGAACTGACTGAATGCTGCAAGACCAAGGATAATCCAGATCACAGGCACATTCTTGATGTTCGCCTTGTTGGCGCCATCCATGCGTTCAGAAGCGTCCTCCAGTTCTGCTGTAGTGGCTTCTGGAAGAGGCACATAGTGGTAGACCACGGCCAACAATACGGTGAATAGTGCAATACCAAGATAGGCATACTGAGTGTCGACTAGCGAGGGGATATCGGCGTCGAAGTGCTTGGTGAAGAATGCCCGGTTCGCGATCAGAGGCGCAATAACAGTGCCCACGGCTTGGATAGCCTGGCTGAGAAGCAGTCGCACTTCGGCGTACTGCGGCGGTCCGCAAAGCGCAATGAATGGATTTGCTGCAACCTCGAGGATAGACAGACCAAAGCCAACGAAGATGTTGGTGATGAGATAAGCCGGGTATGATGTGAGCACGGCAGAAGGCCAGAAGATCAGAGTTCCACAGGCGTAAATACTGAGGCCGACCGAATAACAGGCTTTGAATCCCCAATTGTTGAGGACCCAGCGGCCGACGAGCCACGGACCGAGCAGATAACCAACAAAGTATGCGCTGTGAATACTTGTGGTCTGACCGGGAGTCATTCGGGCGACTTTCTGGAACTGGCTGTTGAGGACATCAAGCAAGCCATACTCAAATCCCCAGATAAAGAAGAGCAAAGACACCATGGTGAATGGGAAGATAGACTCGCGACCGGTCATGTGTACCATACTCTTTTTCTTGTTCATGTTGACGAAATCGAAAAATGTCGGAGACTCTGGTCCAGTGTTCCGGGTGGAATTTGTTAGCATGGTGGTTGTCCGGTCAAGTCTTGCGCCTCCTGGATAACTGGAGCCGTTCATGTCGGGTGTGGTCAGGAAATCCATCATGCCCATGGGACCCTCATCTTCATGTGGCTCCGTATGCGCTCGTTGCGGAGACTGAACTGGTGGGTCTTCAAGAGACGGCACATGATGCGCAGTCACCATCTCCGAGTTGAAAGTATATCTGGGCCCTGATGTCGATGACTCTTTTTCCGTCACATCGCCCACGTCACGAAGCATGCGTGGCAGGAATCGAGACACTAAGGGCTTGATCGCAGGTACACAGGCACACATGATGCCGATGTTGACCTCGACCACTGACCACATGAAGCTGAGTGACGCATACCAGTTGAAATCTGTGCTCTCGGCAGTGAGGTTGTTGTCTTCGTTTGCATTGCTGTGTATGTTGGCAATGCGAGTCTCGGCCGCAGACTGCAAGTACGCGATGCGCACGACGTCGATTGCGGTTACGAAAATACCGAAGCTGAAGGTGACAATGAGGATGATTTTCTGTTTCTTGGGCAGCCTCATGGTCGTGAGGATAGGCATTGGTAGGAATAGTATGGCCAGATCCGTGATGATGTTGAGTGGTGCTGACGAGAGATATATCGTGACAATGTCTGTGCACTGCGCCGAACTAGGGATTGGCGTTTTGAACACAGCATTCACAGGTGTACATTGCCAGACGTTGAGCATTGTCAAGGCGAAGCCTCCAGCATTTACCACGAAGAGTGTCGCTATGGTAGCCCACCGGAAGACGTGGTTGCTCTTCGAAAGTGTCAAGTAAAATATCAGAATTGATGTCTTGGACATCATCAGTGCAGGATTGTAGAGCACGCTAAAGACGTAATTGCTCTTCTTCAAGGTCGATCTCCATTGTAATGGTATGTCTTCCGCATGTCGGCCAAGTCCATAGCGCGTGCCCCAGATGACGGAAAAGGTCAAGCCGAATGCGATGATCCATGCGATCACCATAAAGTAGTCGTCCAGGGCGACCTTCTTCACGATTGCCGCGCGAGAGACCATGCGCATGAAGACAAACACAGTTGCCAAGACCAGAAGTGCAATGCTGACTGCCAGCACCGGCGCCGCTCGACCTTGGAAGTCATTGTGGTTCGCGTCCATGTCGTGGCGTATGAGAGAGGAGAGTAGTAGAGAGTCCAGTCGCTGTCCTGAGTTTTCGCACAGATTCACCCACCCGTGATGCCAGGCGGTCTTCGCAGCAACGCCATGCCTCACTGGGAGCTACCGTGGTCGATAATTCCCTCAGCCAGTCTCGGCTTTGCAGGTTGGTGGTCAGCACTGCTCTCCAGGTATGGCCTTTTCCAGTATGTCGCTTTGCGTCCGAAGGGTGGTGAGAGGTATGCAAACACCAAGGGAGGCAGGTCGAGGACAAGACGATATCAGTCGGAACAGAGGAGGCAAAGGTAAGTTCACGGTCGGAGTGGGTCCACCACGAGGCACGACGGCGGGCGGGCCAGCATGGCTGAAGGACAGTTGCCCACGACCTGGGGCAAGCAGCACAAGAGGCAAAGGCAAAAAGAGCAGCGCTGATGCTGATTTGCCGCCGGCAAGGAATGTACTGGTAGACGAGTCACTAAAAGGCGAGTCCTTAAACCTTGAGCGGCGCACCGACCGCTGTTCATCTGCCATCTGACGTGTGCCTCATCACGCCCATCGCTCCCATCCATGCCACATGCATGCGAGTCCCCGCAATTCGGCGGAGATTTTCTTTTGCAGACTCTTGCTATCACCAGCCACGCAGGGTAATCTGATGCAGCAGATGGCTTTGACAGTCGTATGTATATCGCATAGAATATCATCGTAAGCAGAAACGACAGAAGAGTCGTCCTTGGCGGCTGGCGTGCTCTCTCCTAGCGGATATCTCCTGCGTGCGTATCCCGTGATTCTCCACGGATACATCCATACCCGCAGCACCGCCATCACCACTACTGACCGTCTGGCCAAGAGCCAATCCAGGCCACACGGCCTCGACCGCTTTGCTGCGTCTTTCCCACCAACAGCCGCGTATACCGGGGTACCGCCGGCGTTTGCTCGCCTCTCTTTGGCGCGTCTGCTCGCCCAGATCCAAGCTCAACACGAGCGCCGTCCCGCCGATTTGCTGCTGTGAAGGCCGCGCGCCTAGCCGTCAAGGACCAAGGAGTCGACACTCGGCTTGTTCCTTCGCGCCTCTGCTTCCTCTTCCTGGTAGCAGATGTGCAGACGGACAAGGGTTTACTGCGCCTCTACCCCACGGGGGTTGATCGCGTAACCACTACCTAGCGGTACAAGTCCCGTGACCGTTGTCGCCAGCCGTTGTCGCTTCACGGTTTTGTTAGCCCAAACGCGCGCGTCCCGTCTCCATCATCTCGAGTCGTGACACTTCTTCGGAGTCTGGAGTTCCGGGGAGAGTATCTTCACCGCAAAGCAGATCTTCGCGGTGAGAGTCGTTGGGCGATAGGCCAGTGGCCAATCGCTGATAAGGAGGCTATGGGGTTCTGCAGTGGAGGTGACACTTTGCCGATTTTTCTTGCATGAGTCTGCGTGTGATCGACTTTGCTTCCTGCTACTGTAAGCGAATGGGCACCCTAGCGGCGATCGCGGCTCTGCGAGAAAAATTGACGTCTGCAGGTCCCACTTCATTAATTAATGAATGATGAAACTGTCTTTATCAGAGTTGTGTATATCCAAGGCAAAATATATTAGCACAAGACGTCATAGGAGCAAACTCGTTGAGATGTGGAAAACACGATATTCAAGGCTTCCAGGTCTCCTGTTTGCTTCGAATCGTGAAACGACTGCGACACACCGCAGAGGCCTGGCATAACAACAACCCACAGAACCTATAGCAATAGTGATTAGGTTTGATGTCTCCTGCGTCTGCCCAAGCCGCCCCTAAGCCGCTCTCTCTTCCCCGAGATTTTCGTGGACTCCACTATGCCCTGATATAGGATCAGGGCTTCAGGGTCACCGCTATTGTGCCTTATGTGTGCAAGTCACGAGACCGTCGGGCAGTAGTTGCACATCGGTTTTGCACTATTGATAATCCTACAGAAGGTTGTGCCGTCCGATTTCGGATGGTATATCGAAACAAGGGTGAATTAGAACGTTCGAGACTGGCTAACATGCGATTTCATTGACTCTTGAGCACAGAATCAGGGATTCCTAATTTATGGTCAACCTTCTGTTCGAGCCCGTCTCCAGCGCTCCCGTGTCGAGATCCCAGCCGAGTTCTCTCAGGGCACTTTCGTGTTTCTTGAGGAGCGTTGAAGATGCTGCCATTGAACGCTCCAGCAGAGATGAGTTCTCATTCTCATTCTTCTCATTCAGAGGCTGGCTTTGTTGATGTGATGCTTCCGCTAAAGCAACCGCGTGCCACCAAGCGGCGAGCTGGTCCACCGCAGTGATATCTTTCTTCAGCGCGATATGAACACTGACTTTTCTGCTAAATGAGAGAGGGTCGTACCACATCACGTAGTTCGCATCGTGAAAGGGCTTCAGCAATTTTGTCAAAGCAGTACCCGACACGCTTGTTGATCTGGTAGTAGGGTGTGGCGATGCAAGACTTCTGAGGAAGGTAGACATGGATGCTCCCAATTGGCAGATTCCGAGCGCCTCGCCGGCTGAACCGCGAAGTACTCCGGGCTGTTCAAAGATCCGCTCTTGCGTTGATACTTCCTTTGGCGAGGGCACGTGGCCTTGGCGGAGGCGATGGTAAACCAGATTGGCTCGTTGACGGTTTAGTGTTCGCATACTCACGGCTCTCACGGCGCGTCGGTTGGTCTCGAGATGGATCGATAGTAGTAATATCAAAGTCGTCCAGGTTGCAAGTGGCGAAGTGACCCATTGTACAACAACGCTGCCAACAAGCATGCCGAGCAGGGAAATAACGGTCTCCTGACTCGAGTCCTTTGCATTCAACTCGCCCAGGTTTCCCCAGCGAGCAAAGTGCGCACTCAGACTTGCTTTGGCCGAGCCAGCTGCCACGCCGCACAGAGCTCTAAGGACACTGCTGAAGCTGAGGATCAGAACTCTCACAGGCTTCGGGAATGCAGGTGAGAGGCAATCCAGCACAAATGCAAAGTCGTTCAGGATGTCGGCTAGCAGGCGATACATCTTGCACTCTGGCTCCAGGGATGTTCCGAACCTCCAGGCAAACAGGATTGTGGCAACGCGCCCGGCTGATTCTTGGATGATTGAGAGGATCAGTGCCGCGGTGGGCGAGGCGGTGGAATCGCCGACACCTACGCTTGACAGCACAGCGCGTGACGAGAGAAGCCCAGCGATGGAGCTTGAGAATGCTTGCAGAGAGTCCTTCTAGCAGTCAGCAAATAGAAGTGTAGGTGGTCTGGTCACCTCGACTCACATAAATCTGATACCTGTGCGCTCGTCAGCAATGCCTTACCTAGTCCTAGTGACTGCACACTGCACTCACTCTAGGTAGTCATCAGTCACGCTATGGGGATATCCAGACGGTAAGAAGATGTCGAGTGTCTTCTGCCACAGCGCTTTGGTGTCCTTTGGCTGGATGACATCGACACGGCACAGGCTCTCGTTCGACCCGACAGTCTGCACATACGTGGCAGTAACATTGCCAGCTTCGTCCGTCTCGACGACTTCACACTGATATGCAGCCATCTTCCTGTGCGGACCTAAGGAGAAGCCCAACACTGACTGTAGACACTGGTCACCGGTCACTGGTCTTGCCTCGACTTTCTGTTCAAGAGCCCAGGAGTTGTGGTGGAGGTGCAGGAGCACCCCGCAGTGGACTGGATCGAAACTTGGCGACAGACTTCAGCAAGCTCAACGACTTACACTCCATTTCCATTGACGCCTATCGGGCCACACGCTCTAATACAATGCGCGACAAGCGCTTAGGCACGAGCCGCAGCAGTTCTCATCTTCAGCAGACGGTGTAAAGTACAAGTCATCTTGTGAGCTCCGCCTAAAATCAATTTTCCTACCGCAGTCTCCAACATGGACCAACGCCACCAATTCTTCGCCATAGTCCCAAATAACAGTCGCTACCGCACCCTGGCCGTGATGCACAACCAATTGATCTACGGACACAGTGCCTTGCGACAAGGTCTCATCTCATCTCGAGCGCCACCGGGAACCTGCAGGGAACTTGGCAGAGATCTAAAGCTTGCTGAGTCAAAGCCTGAGAGTTTCTGGGAGGCCAAACCGAAGGATCAAGGTGAATGAGTAAGTCTCTCTGTACCTGCTGCAGTGCCGTTTTCTTGCGTCACATTATAACGGCATGACTTCATGCTGGCTCAATCACAACTTCGCATGCGCATCTCGTCCAGGTCTCTTATCATCTACAGAATTGTGGCCTTCGTGCGTTCGAACATCGGTTACAAAACCAAGGACATTTACCTGCGAAATTCTTTCACTGCCTTACTGAACCTTGAAGCAGGAACTCGACTTCCCTTTCAATATGATGTGCTTGTCACTCGGTTGTGGCCCCGATCCGGATGGGCCTGGAGCTCCCATGATCCACGAGCTTAGCATTGATGAGAAATACAACACTGTTCACAACGGCGATGGCATTTTAGTCTTCAACGTGGCCGAGCCTGGCAATCCGAAGTACACGATAGTCCAGCTTACCGAGCACGATGGAATCGATATGGGTGCGGACGGCGATTATGTCAAGGTTGACACTATGTCCGACACTTTCAGGCGAAACACAACCCTGATTGCAAGCGAATATCCCCTTCGCTACAGGCAGGGTACTTCCGCCGCTTCTCCTCAAGCATTGGGTAACCTGGCGCAACTGGACGTCGCTGCTCTTACAAGCGTTTGGCCACATGGCAACTTCCGAGGTCGAAAGACTGGAAATGGCTCCAATAGCGTCGATGAAGCGCAGGCTCCGACGAATCCAGTCAAAGTCTCACAGAAGCGTCGATGTGCGCGGTGATTGAGCGGACCGTGCAATGCGATCCGTTGGATGTCGAGATGCTCGCCGAAGCAGAGCAAGTGCCGGCCTTCACCAAGTCACTCCGCGCTCAATTCCATGCAAACCCGAAGATTGTGCAAGGCAGACGTTTCAGTACACTTCTGGGCTTCATATACACAAACTCTGTCGTGGCCGACTTGAGCCTCTTCTAGCTTCTTTCCTTTGAAGATATTTTGGCAATCACCGAGACTGTGGCGGGTGGCAAGCATGGCTTCTGCCTATGCCTACTTGATCTGGAAGATCTTCCTGCCAGCAACTTTCGTAAGCTGTTTTCCAACGGCCTTGTCCGCGAACTGCATGTTGGCAAACATCAGGTTGGTGATCTTGCGCAGGTCCTCCATGCCATCGACGGAACGAGCATCATCGATTCCAACGCACCATGACTATACTCCCGCAGTTCCGCTCGGAATAATACTCGTTCCGTGTCAGTCGAGGAAGAAGTCATGGAATTCAATCACGGTTGCGGGCCTTGGGTCGCACCATTGCCGTCCCTGCCACGCCCGAAGCAGTTTCCCGTTATGCAGCTCGTACTCCTTCAATGTTCCGCCGCTGAATTTGAATGAGCATCTGAACGGCACGATCAGGTTTCATCATGGTCTGAGGTACTCATCGTTGAAAAGCAAGGTCGGAGGGAAGATCCTGTACTGCTCTCTTTGACCATGAGCAACTACTTCCTCTCGGCAGCCCAGACCATTGAGCGACTGCCGAAATTCTTCTCACATCTGGCACGTCCGATCGCTGTGGGTTTTGATGAGATCGCCGTGAAACATGCTCAGTTGCTGTCGGGGCGTGTGCGATGTGCGATGTAACAGACGGTAGGTCACACGGTCGATCACAGCTCAGCGGCCTGTCTCCACACCCCGGGTCATGAATACTGCTTGCAAAAACACGCCCATGATCCGTGAACATCACCGTATCTACCAAATAACCAATATCCGTCACTGACGCCGCAAAAGGATGACCTAAATGTCGAACGCCTCCTCAGAGAGCTTATAGCGTTTGCCTAGTCGTCATGCAGCCAGGAACCCCATCCCCCTCGTTCCCACATTTCTAGTGGATGAGGGACGCTACACCATAGTCATCTTCTACGAGCACAGCTTGTAAGAAGACGAAGAACATTCGCTGCGGCTTCGTCACGGCTTCGCAACTCCCGATGTCGAAGGTAAGACTCGAGTGGTAAGTGCTTCGGACTTCGCGCATGCCCTTGAGCCAAACGCAAGGGGTACGGACCTGGCTCCCGAGTGGGAGGAAGCTGCGCGGAGGTACGGAGATCTGGAGTATCAGCAGAGGAGGATGGTGAGGAGGCTCGTCAGACGCGATAAGATGCCTGGATGGAGCTCGCGGACAGAGCAAGAGCTCGATCGGATGGGTGTCGATGATGCCCCTAGCTTGCGACTTGAAGTGAGCAGTACGGCTGAGGTCTATGAGCTGTTCGGGGCATTGGGCAAAAGCTGAATGTTAGCGACCGATGCGTGAGGTCTTGGGCAACTGTTTCGAGCTCAGCGATGAGGAAAGAAGTCTGGCTAGTTGTTGCCATCGTATGGTCAGGTTTGGGGAACCCCAACGATGTAGCCAAGCGGCTCATGAGGTATGCCTACGTCTCGGAGAAGATTGTGGAACTCCCTGAGGCAAACGCGGAACTTTACTCCTCTTTCATATCTATATTGTTGACAAGCAATTACCGTATCTGTCGCGAGGCCAGACTCGGTAGCATTGAAGTCGCATCGACAGCCATGGCCACTTCTGATTGGCTGACGGCAGCTTTTGACCATTAGAAGTTAGGGTTAGCGTTGAACCCTAAGACCAATCATATGGAAGTGAAAGCATTCACGTACACCATACCCAGGAATGTGCGTGTATATATATACGCACGCTCATAGTTCAAGCGGTGCTGCCTGACCTAGCTCGGCCAGATGTCCGTATTGGTTTCATAGTTCAAGATGATTACGATCAAAAGTTGGAACGATCAAACTATGGTCAATCTGCGACAATTGTAAAGTGTCCGTCATTGCAAAAGTGACCGGGGTCGCAACGACAGAACAGCAGCCCAGAAGGTATGGGTTTACCGATCTGCGAACAACAAGATCGAATGATCACGACGGTGACTTACATGACATGACCTTATACGGCAGTTTCCACGCCGCTCCAAAGCTGGTATCTCACGGTACCAAGTCGGCGACATTATGGGTCCTCAATGCAACCCAACACCACCACCATGGCAAAAGAGCGCAATTTATCGAGATTGCGTTTTACAAGCCGGTAAAGCTCACAATACACCTTCACATGAACGACCTTTCTTTGTTCACATACGCCGGACTTGGCAGCCAATGTCACGCGACAAAGAAGCCAGCCAGCCGCGGACTTGACGCAGCAAGAACGTTCAAGACCATGGGCACAAAGCTACTCACCGCGCCGAGTCAGTTGACTTGACAGCAGCCCTCGCAGTCAGCCAACGCCCCTCAGAGTCACGCCACCATGTGCCGCCTCCTGCACGTCGAATGGCGCTGCAAGCACAAGCAGAACATCTGGGAGTACTGCCGCGACGCCACCGCGCTCTCGCGCACGCCCAGCGTCACGGAACGCAGCAAACAGCCGTGTGAAGCCTTTGTTGCAAAACACACCTTAACCCCCTCTGGACCGACCGCAGACGAGTACCGCAACTTCTGCTGCAGATTCACATGCTGTCTCGAAGACCAGGCCGCGACGTTCAAGCAAGTGCGGGATTTAAAGTCTGCGCTGGGAATCACGGAGAAGGACAGCGTGCCGAGGCTCCCGTCGCTGCTTTTGAATAGGCAGCAGAAGTCATTGAAGGAGGCGAGGAAGAAGTTCCAATTATTGCTGAAGAGGCATGAAGAGAGGTGTGAGGCGTTGTATTATGGGCTTGGAGTTGTGCAGGAGGGTGATACGTGGCGGGCGCCTGCGGAGGAATTGGGAGTGAAGGACAAGAAGAGGTTGTCGAGATTGTCGAAAGGAAGCCAGGAGGATCCGGTTGTGGAGGCACGCGAGGCTGCTGGACAGGTCGTAGGCAGTGATAAGCCAGTGGTGGATGCAGGAGATGCCACTTCGGCGAAAGATCAGACTGTTAGCAATGCTTGAAAATCAATGCAATGCACGTGTATTAAGAGTCGAGACCGGACGTTGACCGGGCTGTTTAGTGGAGTTGCGCATTCACATTTCATGTACCACCAGATCTACGCGACACGAATTTCGCGGAGTTCGGATGCATGACTAGTTTTGATATTTCGGCGATTGGAGTCGTAGGGGGTCTCAGGTGTCAGTCTCCACTATTGTTTTGCGCGGTAACGGTTGTAGTGCAAGCGATCAACGAGATCACAATTCGATACCAGGTGAAATAAGAAACAACAATGCTTGCCAGGAAGATGGTTTCCTGGCCCCATGGGGCTTGAGATAGCGAGACCATTTTCACCGCTAAGATCGTGTGGAGCTGTGGAGGGAGTGCGATTGAACATGGAGTGGGACATGGAGGAAGGGCCGACTGTGTGCCGGATATGGTGTAGACAGAGGCGCGTCATGGAGTATCCGACTTCGAGACGAAGTGGAGCCGTTCGGATTGGAATTCATGGCAGCCAAGAGGAATTTTATGGTGGTCGGACCAGCTGGGCAGCAGTGATGATATGAAGGGGACACGCGTGTCGATTTCAAATGGGAGGAAGGTGGAGTTCGGGTGGCGAACGGTGGTGAAAGACAGTTGTTGGCTTGTCGGAGAGCAGGAGACAGGGTGTCACGTGTGGAGGCGATGGTCGGGTATTGGCTGCGGCGTTTGTATAGTGGGGCGAAGGAGGTGGAGAGGGCATCGTTGGGATATGTGCGTGCTGTGCGAGGCTGTGATAAGGAGGCCGAGGCGAGCAGGAGACTGACCAGACGAAACGAATCAATCAATCAATCAATCAATCAATCAATCAATCAGGAGGAGAGGGAGAGGTGCAGGTCACGTGCGATGAGGCACAGAAGGGACTACAAACCAAATTCTTGCGGCGATCGGCACAGAAAGAGGTTCGAAGGGTACTTGTAATAATTCATCAATGGTCCACTGGCTGGCTGCAGGTCATGTAAGGCTGAAGCAGTAGCACATACAAATGATAGATTGATATGATTAAAATGCCCTGCAGGCGGGAGTGGCGCGAGGCTTGCCCACGGAGTATTATTCTGAGAGTGGCTTGTTCGTACGCGGAAGATCTAATGCCGCCAACAACAGGGCGAGGGCAGCAGCGTCAGCATGCGGTCAGCCTCAGTCTGACTCTCCAAAGTGGATGGTAGTGCAGTTTAGCACCCCAACGGCCCTCGGATCGCCGCCGCAAGTCTCCTCCGCCCTTGGAAATGCGCGGGCGAGCGATCACGCTGCGCAAGATCGGCATCATACTGCGAACATTTTGGTGGAGCCGCGGACGTGCATTGGACAACCTGACAACGCTCGGCATCCCATGCGCCTGTCCGCCTGCCTGCCTTTTGACTCTCGCTGGGCCTCTCTGCTCGTTCTTTCCTCTACCACCACCACCACCTGATATCTCTATACCATGCCTGTTGGTCGTGCGTCTGGACGCATCCTGCGTGGCCTCGGCTACGTCACCGCGGGCTCAGTCGTCACCGGCGGTGCTCTCTACTTCGTCTACCGTCCTCGCGATGTCCCTGGTCTCGAGTCCGCCCAGGTCCCTCCGCCCACCTACGGCGAGGGTGGCATCTTCCGCCCGCCCTCATTCCCTCGCCTCAAGTCTCGTGAGGAGCAAATCGCCGACTTGAAGGCCAGCGCCGGCGTCATCACCGACGCCTTCAAGAACGCAAAAAACAAGGTCGTTGGAGCCGTTACCGGCCACCAAGAGGTCAAGAACGAGGAACCCTATGATCTTCTGGTCATTGGTGGCGGTGCCACCGGTACCGGTGTTGCGCTCGACGCTGCCAGCAGAGGTCTGAAGGTCGCGCTCGTGGAAAGAGACGATTTCGCATCTGGTACATCTTCAAAGTCCACCAAGCTTGTGCACGGTGGTGTTCGTTACTTGGAAAAGGCTGTCTGGCAACTCGACTACAACCAGTATGCGCTCGTCGTTGAGGCTCTTCGCGAGCGTCGCTACTTCTTGGATACCGCTCCTCATCTCTCCTCTTGGCTCCCTATCATGATTCCCGTCCAGAAGTGGTGGCAGGCTCCCTACTTCTGGGCCGGCACCAAGTTCTACGACTTCCTCGCTGGTTCCGAGAACATTGAAAGCTCCTACTTCTTGACCCGTAGCAAGGCTCTCGACGCATTCCCTATGCTCAAGAAGGAGGGCCTCTTCGGTGCTCTTGTCTACTACGATGGTGCTCACAACGATTCCCGCATGAACATGTCTCTTGCTGCAACCGCTGCTCTCTACGGTGCTACTGTTGTCAACCACTGCGAGGTTACCAGCCTCGAGAAGGACGCCAATGGCCAGCTCTGCGGCGCCACTGTCAAGGATCTTACTCTCGAGCGTGACGGCAAGGCTGCCGATGTCTTCAACATCAAGGCCAAGGGTATCATCAACGCCACCGGTCCTTTCACCGATTCTATCCGCAAGCTCGACGACCAGAAGGTCCAGGAGATTGTCGCTCCCTCTTCCGGCACCCACGTCATTCTCCCTGGTTACTACGCTCCCCGCGACATGGGTCTCATCGACCCCAACACCTCTGATGGACGTGTGATTTTCTTCTTGCCCTGGCAGGGAAACACCATCGCTGGTACCACCGACTCTCCTTGTCCCGTCGAGCACAACCCTACTCCTTCTGAGAACGAGATCAACTGGATCCTCAACGAGGTCCAGGGTTACCTCCAGCCTGAGATCAAGGTCCGTCGCGGTGATGTCCTCGCCGCATGGTCTGGTATTCGTCCCCTCGTCCGTGACCCCAACAAGAGCGCCTCTGAGGGTCTTGTCCGCAACCACCTTACCACTATCTCTCCTTCCGGTCTTCTCACCATCTCTGGTGGCAAGTGGACTACCTACCGCCAGATGGCCGAGGAGGCCGTCGACGAGGCTATCGCTCACTTCGGACTCAAGCCCCAGGGTATCTCCAACCCGCCTCTTGTTAGCGGTGTCGAGGGCTTCATGGAGCACGTCAAGCTCGACGGCTCGTGCCCGACTTCCAAGCTCAAGCTTGTTGGCGCTCACGGTTTCTCCAACACTCTCTACATCAACCTGATCCAGCACTACGGCGTCGAGACTGAGGTCGCCAAGCACTTGACTGAGGCCTACGGTGACCGCGCCTGGACCGTCGCTGCTCTTTGTGCTCCTACCGAGCGTGGCTTCCCCGTCCGTGGCGAGCGCATCTCTCCTCTCTACCCCTTCGTCGATGGCGAGATCCGCTACGCATGCCGTCACGAGTATGCCGAGACTGCCGTTGACGCTATCGCCCGCCGCACCCGTCTCTCCTTCCTCAACGCCCAGGCTGCCCTCGAGTCTCTGCCCAAGGTTATTGACCTGATGGCCGAGGAGAAGAACTGGTCAGAGAAGCGCAAGAGCGTCGAGTGGGAAGACACCGTCAAGTTCCTCGGCACTATGGGTCTCCCCCAGCACAAGCTTACTCTTACCCGCGCCGATGTCGAGAGCGGTCGCGTTGGCGGATACAATGACGAGGGTCTCTACGCCCGTCACGGTAAGCACATGATCACTTTGGACATTCTTTCATGAAGTTTTTCGCTAACACCCTTCACAGACCAGCCCAGCGAGCTCCTTGAGAGCGACTCCCGCATGATCGCCGGCCGTAACCCACCCATCTCCCAAGACGCCGTGTCCGAGAACAACAACCCGGCCATCGGCAAGGAGTCTCCTGCCAACAAGTAGAAGGCTTACTTACCTGCCTACCTCTCTCTATCACGACCCTTTCATAATTACTTTGAAACAAGATTTCAGAGCGCCCGATACACCAGCGAGGAATGCGTAGCCAGACAGATTCTGGCAAAGAACGAAAGGAAAGAGCAGGTTGAGAGGAGAACAAAGGAACCTCGGACAAGCCCGCAAAAACCTCGGCCGTTTGGATGTCTGGGATTCGATGCATATACCCTAAGCGTGGGCGGCCGCGATTGTGTAGGACTACTTTCCCTGAGGTGCTGTTTCTCTTACCTCGAGCTGTTTCTCTTATTTTGTATATGGGTGTGTGTAAGATTTTTGGATGATGGAGTGGAAAGATGAAAGAAGACAACATAGACGACAAATGCATGGCATTTGGAAATATTCAAAGAAAAACAAATAATAAAAAACATCTTGAGACGCTTTGTGCCGAGTGCTGGTGACTTTTACTGCTGTCGAGAGAGGAGCAAGCTGACTTTGCGCAACAGGCTTGGAGCCGTTCATTGCAAGACGAATAACTGGGCGTCGGGGACGACTTGGCAAACTGACATCTTTTGAGGAATTGCGACGTTTTGGGAGTCGGCTGTCGTTGTTCCTAAACTCGAAGGTCGACGAGCTCCTAAGATCGTTGACGACTATGTGGACGTCTCCAGCCGGCTATCTGGAGGACGGACGTGAAGCTCGATGGCCTGGCGATGAGCTGAGGGCATGTAACGACACGCCTTGTTGGACGGTCGCCAGCTTCCACGGCTTGCGGGCTCCTATGTATGCACGCTGCCGACGACCATGTTTCTGGCTTCGGTATTCCGGCCACGTCGACCTCGAAGCCATATTCCCTCTTGGGTGAGTGGGATACAAACATCACGTCTATAACTTTGGTAAGCTGATACCCTGCTGATCGCGCGGCGCATCTTCTCTATTAGTTTCGAGCTATTTATGACTTTGTAGGTGGTGCGCTGGAGTTTGCGAACGACATTCTTGTGACGCTCTGCGATTTGGACTTTTACAGAGACTGATGTGGTGTCTACCGTAACGGGACCGGCCAAAGCTGTTCTCTCTGGCCCGGTCACCACATCGATCATAACTTTGAGGCAGCCACCTTCGCAGGACGATATGGTACTTCCGCGAACCGGAAGATGCTTTGGATGATTGATCTTGACGTTGACTGCCCACGGCCGGCTCGTGTTTCCTTAGCTACCGACGTCCGTGTAGTGGTACCGATCGTGTGAGATCGATAGAGCAAAGCTCTCCCCTGAGGCCGAAGATGCATATACCTTTGCCTTGAAGGAGGTCCGTCGTTCCAGGTTATTTGCATATGGCGGACGCATCTGAACAGTCTGGGACGGGTGCCTCAGGACGGCTTGCTCAGAGACTCCTTGACGACAGTGACTGAGAATCTTTCCAGTGGATGAATGGACCGCTGGCTGGCTTCGAGATGGTGCGTACCCGTCACTATTGGAAGTGCTTGACGGCTCCTGGGTAGCGGCTACGCCGCGTGTGGACCAATGAAAATAGGAGACTGGATTAATTCACTTACCATCTCCAGGCAGCAGCGCACGCTACCACCACAATGCGTTGCCCGGCTCGCTCCGTATTAAGCTACATCCCCTGCTATTTCTTCTCTTCCTCTTGAAGCACACCATACCGCTCTATACCCACAAAGGAGTCAGTACCACCACTCAGCGGAACCTCTTGATTTCGCAACTCGGCACACTCCACTAACGCCACATCACATCACATCGAAGATCCCATAACATCGCGCAGCAGTATACATCGACTCCAAGCAAAATGGTTCAACTCAAGCGCGACTTTCCTTACCCTACGAAAGGCGCGCCAGACAATACGTACTGGGCGGTGGGAGACAGGGGGTGGAATTTGCAGGTACAGGAGCAAAAATTCAGGACGAAGAAGTACGCTGATGTGCTCTTCGAGCCTGCGACTGCTCGCACTGTTACGGATCGCGCCAATCGCCAAGAGCGTGGCTTGCTCAACTACGAGAACTGCACCACCGATGAGCTCGAGACCTTCATCAGGGCGAGACACCTCAACCTGCCTAACGAAGACACCTACAACACTCAAGTCCAAGCAACCACCATCAGATTTCGCGACACGCAACACCGGCAACTTCGACAGCAGAAGCGAGACGACAGGCTCCCAAAGGCTAAGAAAGCAGCCTACATTGCAGTCCTTCACGAAGCCGACGACGGCATCGTCTTCGACAAATTCTTCGACCTTCACGCAGAGATCCGCAGAATCGTGTACGAGAAATACTGCTAAGACTTCACGCACTTGTCCCTTCCTTACCAACCCCCTCTCACGCTCGCATCAAAGGATCTCCGTGCAGAAGCCCTGCCCTTCTTCTATGAAATCTCGACCTTTGTCCTGCGAATCAAAGTACGCACCCGGATCGATCACAACGGCCGACTTATGGGAAACCCAGGAGTCTTCCTCTACAACACTGCCGCCGACCCCGACCTCCTAACAAGCGCCAAACTGCCCCAGGACGCTCTGTCTCGCATTTCCCGCCTTCGCCTGTGCCTCCTAAACCACCGTTCGTCCTTCGACTTCGATGATATTGTTCTTCAGTCAAGCGTGAGCTGGGATATCGATCTCAATGGCACCGGGGGGCCTGTACTGGGCAAAGAGGGGGCTCTCTATCACTTTAGGGAGGGGCCTTACTTAGAGTCTTGCCGCGAGAGGCTGGAGTCTGGGATCACGCGTGTCCTTCGCGACGTGTGGGCGCACCCAAAGGCGCACAAGCTGAGACGCGGTGATCTGAAGGACTTGCGGAAGGCGGTGTACGAGGCGTTGATTCTCCCGGTGGATGGTTGAAGGGCAGTTGATGACATGGCGGACATTTGGATCGAGATGGATTGCTGGTGGTTCATTGTCAGTCAGTACCACCGTGAGCAGTATCTTGACGGGAACTCGGAAGGGACGACCAGGTTACTTGATGGGGTTGGCGTTTGGAATCGCTTTTGTTATTTCTTGCGGGTCCATGGCTTCGAAAGGGCGCTAAATCATAATGATCATCATTCTGAGGATCTGCAAGGAGTAGACTCAAATACATCAATGAATGGTGGCAAGCGTTGGCTATTGGTTTTAATTGTTATTGCCGAGTCTGTGGCTTAGAAGGTCTTGGAGCGTTACGATGATCACTGTTTGAATGGACTCGGAGATTGAGCGCGATTGGTTTTCACAAGTCAGTATGGATAGCTAGACCAGTTCGCATTGCTACGACCCATTTCGAAACGACAACCCCAATATATCGTTGAGAGCTGGTAATTCTATAGTTCGGTGACTCAATTTGATACCTCTTCTGCTAGCACTGACATGTAGTTGGAATACGCAGCAAAGACACCTTAAAGATTAACCTCAGACAAGCGTATTAAGTTAAAAATGAAGATAGTCCTTATTGCATATTAGTATAGTCATATCATGCAAGGTGTGATCGACAAGCAGACCAACAATTGAGCTACTCTCTTACTATTAGGACAAAACGAGTCGTTGGTAACCTGAGAAATAATTCGCGCAATCGATTCTGCTGTCTATGAAGATCGACTATGAGAGGCTCGTATGGCCTTCGCCACTGAAGTCAGCCAAAGTAACACCCCACCGCTCGTCTCCAAAACCTTGCCATGGATCTATACAGTAAAGGAAATCGATCAAGTCCGCACGTGAAATTCACTTCTCGTCTGCAAAAGTTTCCCGTGAATGCCTCCAACCAAGAAGATCGACTAACTCCGTACAATAGCCTTATCCAGACGTCACAGTCTGTGACTATAGGTGACAGCGCCCAGATACCCAGAAACCGCGCGATTGACCTTGAACTCCCAGTCATGAATCAGTGCCGTGTAAGTCAAAATCGGCGTCGAGGATGATGACGATCAATCTTTGCCCCAGTCCTTGTGGAGTCTGACGAAACTAGGTCGCATGGACTCCAGCAAGAAGTCCAACGCGCTTGAAGTCATACCCGGGCCATTCATAACTGTCTTGAACAAGCCTGAGATCAGGCTCTCTTCAGTGTCGTGATGGGGCTTAGCATTTATGCCACAACACGATGAGTTGTGGGCGAAATGGAACCAAGTCACCAGGTTCTTCCAGTTCCGTTTGCCGCGGAAGTCGATGCTCACGTCGATTCTATCGTCTAGGGTCGTGCCAGGGATTTGCGCGAGGGCCGACCATCTGCGATCTAAGAGCATGAGGCTGGTGGGATCATAGTTGTGCACAACGCACTTGAACTTGTTTTCGAGGTAGAATAGCTCGTAGGTTTCGGAGCGGACGAGCTTGCTGACTGAGAGCAAAGGAGCCTCGGGGATGCCATGAGTCTTGGTGATGGCCAGTTCTCTGAGTCGAACGAGCGCGTAGCGGTAGATCTTGTTGCGGAGTTCAGGCGGGAGGTCGAAGAGAGGAGAGTCTGCAACGCTCTTGAGCATGAGCTCTTGCTGAGCTTTTTCTTCGAGGCTGAGGTTACTATCCATTCTGAGGTGTTTCGGGGGTTTGTGCCAACTATAGTGGTCTTGACTTTGAGGAGTAGGATGGCTGGAATTTGAGACCTCAGGCGTGTTTCTGTTTGTGTGTTGAGGTGGTGTGAGAGCGTCCGGCGTGTGTAAGGGGGCTATGATAGTGTGTGGGGAAAGGCAGGCGTCTTATGAAGTAGTTCGGAATGTGACTAGTGATAGCTCGCGCCTCAATACCCGTCACTTCAAGAGGCTCGTCACTTGAAGATGTCCATTTCGTCAGCAGTGCGACGCCGGGGGCCCGACACCTTTCGCGTACGGGATCCCATTCACTTGTACCACAAAACAGTAACCTTACAACAGTGTAATCTTGGACTGCGAAACAAAGCGCGGGTATAGCAAAATATCCGAGTGCTTCTAAAGGTGCCCGCTGCCGACCAGGTGTATTCTTGGTCTGTTGTCGAACAAAGGTATTCAAGATCAATGAGGAGATCAACTGGCGTCTTTGCCGAATTCGAAGTTATGCACGGGCTTTTGTACCATTTGACTGTGGTAGTGAGAGGTTAGTGAAGCTTTGCGTTCGGCTGAGATTACTGATGGATATATCCGTTTGTTGAAATCCTCGATATCTAGGGGATCGCGCATCGGTGGCTCTTACTGAGTATGCGCTCAGACTCAACACTAACTCCAAATTCGTCAAGTCCGACTCTAAGTAGCAAACACACATCAAGGGCCGATATAGCTAGTATCTGGACTACTGACCCCTCTCGAGCAGGCCTCTGAGTCCTGACAACATAGTGGCTAGTCACAATTTGACTCCAGCTGGAGGCGTTAGATTCATCGGTCGATTATATAAAGGTTGAATAGGTCTTCAAATGTTTTATTGTCTAGTTGAGAGCTCGGTTGTCTAGGTGATCACGCTGCAACACAGTAAAAGAAATTGACACATGTGAAGCGTACGGTTGCGACTTACGAGTGGTGATGCATTCTCAAGATATGTACCGATTTGGCTTAAGCATCATCAATCAATTATCAGGCTCTATCACCGTACCGTATCAATCCCGCTTTGTAATCAAATCAAACAAGCCGTCAACCTGCATCACTTCTCTCTGGCAGCCTTGTGGAAACCTGATCTCAGCGTCCGAAGTAAAAAAACCTGCCCATTAACTAGAACTGACTTTCATGTTTCATCCCCCAAGCAGTGACTCGAGCGAAAAGCGCCGAGACACCGGAGGAATTTCTGGCCGTCCTAGTGTGCCGAGTGGGGAAGTGTTGTGTCGATAAAGATCACTTCAGTCCTTAGCCCAGTCTTCGTCGAGCTCCGCCAGCGCCGGCCGGATGTTCTTGAGCAAGATGTCTAGATTTACTGCTGACATGGTCGGGTTTTCAAAGACTGTTCTGAACAAGCCCGCTACCAACTTGGCTTCGGCGTTATCGCTTTCATGTGAACTGAGTCCAAAGCAGCCTTCCTGGAGGCACAAGTGAAGCCACTTGACCAGATTGTTCCAGTTGGGATCTTCATCAGTAACCAACGCAAACCCGCGGATTCCAATGAGACCGATTGCAGCATCAGACACCGACGATCGACGTATTGCGAGCAAGACCGCAGCCGGATCGTACCTCTCCACGACAATCAAGAATTTGTTCCCGGAGTAGAATATTCCAAAAGTCTCGGATCTCACGGTCTTGCTGACCGACAGTAGTGCGGGTTCGGGTATCCTTCTAGTCTTGGTAATTTGTACATTGTTCTTGGTAACAATTGCGAATCGGTAGATCATGTTGCGAAGCTCGGGTGATAGCTTGAAGAGAGGCGACTGGGCAACACTGCTTGGGAGGCGGGTTTGCGATGTTTGTGTCGCTTTTGCAGCCTTGCCAGTTTTCTTCTTGCAAGCGTGAGGCTTCTCGATCATTTCTGGTGCTTCTTTCGCCGGGAGGCCTTGGCTGCGAGTGGTAGGCACGGTGTTCGCTTGTGCTTGTTGTAGTATCGCGATGTCATGGAGGAGTGGGTGGTATGTGAGCAGGAGGCCAGCGCGGGCTTTTTGGTTCGTAGTCAAGTTGCTGCCGCGTCGGAATCGCTTGCCATTAACCTTGGACCAACTTGACCTCACTCCACTTCACTTCTTCAGCCTCGCCCCATCTGCGTCACATCCTCAGGCCTCCGCTTCCAAACTCATTTGAAGCTTCGCTTTTGAAGCATTCCTCAACGAGAGCTCCTTCGATAGAACCGTATTTGCCGCACGAGTTCACTACATACACTGTTCTACTGTGACTCTGCGTTACAGTGGCTAAGAGCGCGTATGTCGAGCTTTTGTGACGTGGTGAAAACTGCTGTAAAAAATCGTTATGTACATGACAATCGCAAAAGTGATATCTTACAGGTCCTGTAGCTGTCCCAGCGCCTTTCGCCGCCTCAAATGCCACTCCGCCTGGAGACAAAACATTACACAATACCCACCCTAATGTCCTCGAGTGCATGCACGCACATCTACGCATCATCCTTCTCCTTCTTGCCAAACGTATACGCCAGCCCACCACCGACCACGTTCGCAACACAGAGACCGACCGTCGCACCCCTCACCAATCCTCTTACACCAAACTTGCTACCGAAACCCTGCTTCCTCCTTCCAGCAAGGACCAGGTATGCCGCGCTCCAGGCGGCAGTCAGACCGGCGCTGTCGGTCTTGAAGCCGTTGACGTTGAGGTAGGAGCTGAAGAGAAGGACGGGCGGGAAGAGCATGGGCAGTGTCTGGAAAGGGCGCATGTGCTGGGCGACGACGAGGGTTGCGAGGAGGGTTGAGGGGAGTGGGTTCTCTGTGTGTAGCGTGTTAGCCGTCTGGAGTCGTGTTGTAGCACGTGAGATCAGAAGATGGACATACCTCCCCAAGCTTTGGCGTATTGCAGAGCGCCCTGCTTGGCCTGCTCTTCGGGAGTCTTTCCTGGCATCGGCATTTTGCTTTATGGTTTCGAGGCGACTGATTCGAGCTGGAGAAGTGTTTCAATGGGACGGTGAGGACGATTGCCAACAATGATTGCTTTGGCGTATTATAACATGAACCTTGTCGCGTCCACGGGTGCTTGAAGAGTGACGTCGTCGGCGATTTTTGACGATCTTATCTGCCTTAGGCATTTCTGTATCGAATGCTATGTATTTGCTACATTTCTGGTAATTGAAATAGGCAGACGGCTGTCGCTGTAAGCTCAGAGCCATGATCGACATTCAAGGTTTCCTTGTACCCCTGCTCACTTTCAGTTCAAGATCTGATTTGGTCGGCACATTGTTTGAGAAGTCGAGATGTCTGACAGCGTATCTATGCAGACGATCTCTTGACGCAGAACTGCTGATGAAAATGGGTAGGAGGTGTTGCAAAACAGCGCTTTGTTAGGAAAGCCGCACAAAGGGTCGTGATAAGACAAATGTGCGACCTGGCACCAACGCAAACACCCGCGCTCATTATCAATGTGAATGCAAACAATTGAGGAAATGTGGCTGCAACTTAGACTTATCGCAAGTCGGTCGGACTCTAGAAAGTGCCACTCCCGAGCACGACAGCGGGACCCTTGATCTTTGGAGCGCATTGCTGTCCACACCAAAGATACCCACCACGCAACAACCCCCACGCCATACCAAACAACTTTTGTCGGCCGCTACCGACAATCCCTCCAACGCACGCCGTCCATACGTGCGCTCTCGTCGCGACACTCTGGAAGCGACTGGTGTGCCCAACGCCACAAAATAATCCTCAGGCCGGCCATGGCCTCCAAATCCGACCACCACGCCCACAACGATGGTTCTTCGACCCGCGCATACACTGTAGAGCAAAAGGCTGCCGTACTACGGGTGCGGAAGTGCGGCAACACCGATTATTATGACATCCTGGGTCTCGAGGAGAAGAAGGCCGTCTGCACCGATTCAGAAATCAAGAAGGCATACAGGAAATTGAGTCTGTTGACACATCCGGATAAGAATGGCTACACAGGCGCGGACGAGGCCTTCAAGAGTATGTGATTGCAGTATCCGGCGGAAGGCATTTTTGGGGTGGACAGACAGGCTGACAATCCCGAAGAGGTCTCAAGAGCGTTCCAGATATTATCTGACCCAGACAAGAAGTCCAAGTATGACAAGTTCGGCGGTGATCCTGATTCGCGATTCTCTGGTGCCTCTGCATCATCAGGCGCATCGCCATTCTCTGGATTTGCTTCACAGCGCGCTCCTCGCGGTGGAGGAGGCTCCATGTTCGAGGAAGAGATAAGCCCTGAGGAGCTGTTCCGACAGTTCTTTGGAGGCGGCATGGGCGGTGGAGGTTTCGGCGGCGGACCCTTTGGTGGATTTGGTATGTACAAAAGTGGCAGCCTCAGTATACTCACCCAGCGACTAACATGTACCAACAGGCGGCAACGGCTTCGTCTTCAATATGGGCGGCGGACCTGGAGTCAGAGTACACCAAATGGGCGGCGGCATGCCTCGAAGAAGACCTCACAACCACGCCAACCAACCACCAGCCTCACCGATGGCCGCACTACAGTCTCTTCTGCCACTACTTCTACTTTTCATCCTTCCTCTCTTGTCATCACTCTTCTCCGGCGCTGCACCAACATACCCCAGCGTTCGCTTCGAAAACGCCGCACCCCATACCCAGAAACACGTTTCCACAAAGCTCAAAGTAGACTACTATGTCAACCCCAAAGACACCGTCGACTACACGCCCAAGAATTGGAGAGACCTATCAGGCCACGTCGAAAACAGCTACGTCCAGAAACTCGCAACGCAATGCGAATGGGAAAAACAACTGCAACAACGCGCGTACCAAGAAGCGCAAGGGTTCTGGAGCAGAGATCCGGTCAAGTGGCAGGCCGCCGAAGATATGGCCTTGCCTGCGTGTCAAAAGCTCAAGGGCTGGGGCTACCGTATCAACTAGCGAGCGCTTTATTGGAAATGACGGCGGCATTTGCTTGTTTTGGTTATATATTGCGCTTGCCTCCCTCGTCGCATGTGAGCATTTTTGAGCGGGCTGACGACATGTTTTGTATAGCGAATATCTATTTTCACTTCGATCTCAATCCTCACCAGATCCCGACGCCATCGTCTGAGGTATGAAAGTCGACTTTACCGCTGTTGAATGTGCACAAACATGGATTTCACGGCGTCAAAGATCGGTAGCAAAGCAAATGAGTTTCCGATACGAGTCCAACAAACGCCATTATCATTTGCTTACAAACGAGTCGCACCTATTAATACAAAGGATTGAACCGAATGAAGTCCAAGTGTTGCTACCACTACTAATCGAAAGACCAGCTTCCCGCCTCGGCGTCCCACGGAACCACTACACTCTCAGACTGTCGTATCTCTGGGTCCCCGGAAAGGCGATTTTACAATCCCAGAGAGCCCAAAAGGCTCTCCTTCTTGGCGGGCGCAGGCTCAGTCGCGTTCTTCGCAGGCGCAGTCTCCTCGGCAGTCTTGTCCTCAGCGGGTGCGGCCTCGTCGGCAGGCTCGGTGGACTCTTCGCTAGCAGGAGCATCTTCGGCGTCGGCGTCGCCTTCAGCGTCCTTGGTGTCTTCGGGATCAGAACTGGGCATCAGGCCTTTGGTGAGGTCGCCGAGCTGGCGCTTCAGAATTCCGGCGAGGGCGGACGGGTCGGTGGGGGAGTCTTCTTCAGCTGGGGCAGCGGCATCACCTTCTTTCGGGGCTTCCTCGCCCTCCTTGGGCTCTTCAGTCTCCTCAGGGGCATCCGCAGGAGCGTCGCTAGCGGCTGCTTCGTCGGCGGGCGCAGCCTCGGGCTCAGCGGGGTCTGCTGGCTTGGGAGAGAGCATTTTGGTGATGCCGTCGAGCTGGCGCCTGCCAATGGGGAGACCGCCGAGTGAACTGCCAGCAGAGCCAGTGGACTCCTCCTCTCCGTTGCTGATTTCGGTCTTGCCGTCCTCGACGGAAGAAGGCTCCTTCGGCTCCTTGGGCTCCTTAGGCATCTTAGGCATCTTAGGCTCCTTAGGCTCTTCGGCGGTCTCGCTGCCGTCGCCCTTGGACGAGCTAGTGGGGAGCAGGCCTTCGAGCTGGCGCTTGCCAACTGGGAGACCGCCGGGGACAGCGCCGGTGAGAGCATCGAGAGAGCTCACGCTGGGAGTAGCACGCTTAATGGGGACGGGCAATTTGCCATGAGCCGCGCCGACGACGGGGTCCAAGCTTGTTTGACGCTTGGCAACCGCAACAGGCTCGATGGTGAGCTTCTTCTCGGTGTTGACAGGGTCGATGGGAGCGGCGAGGGCCAGGCCGGCGGCGGTGAAGATGAGGAAGGAGCTGAACTTCATGTTGGCGTTTTGTTTGGTGTGGATTTGGTCGTCGAAAAAGAGAATGTCCTAGAATCTAACACGGAAGAAATGTCAAAAGAGCGTCGGGTGTCAGTAAGGAACGACTGTAGAACGTTTCGAATGGACGATGAGAACGAAAGGGAAAAAAGGTCATAAAGGACTCACGCAGACACGGTCATCTTATACCATCCAAAGGCTAACAGTCAGGAGTTACGCGTCGAACCCACAACATGCAAGCCTGCCACACGAGCGACTGCAGGAGAAGGTTGCTATTCCAAGACACTTCCCATTGCGATCAGCCGTTGCGCGACATTCGACCCTTGAGCAGCACGCACCAAGCACGGCTGGGGAACGCATGGTGAAAGAGGGCGACGCAGCGAACCTCGTGCCCATTGCGGAAAGGAGTGGTTCGCAATTTCGGGCGAGCATGGCTTGTCGGCGACAAGCACTGGCGAGGTCTGAGCTTGGATATAGCAGAGCCGGTGCAATGTCTCGGTTTTGACCATGCGCTGGGAGCGCTACGAGGAAGTGCTGTGTTTCCGACCGAGACAGCTTATTTGAATGTGGCCCGAAGGATGCAGATCGTCAGGGACGTCTGGGGAAGTGGATATATGTGAGCTGTGATATAGGCTGGCTGGGAGTGAGTTGGGAGGCGAGCGAACGGGTTCAAGCTTCGTCACGCCATTCATGCAGTGGCTTTTTGTGTATGGCTTTATGTTATAGACGGGATGATATGGTTGTATTGTGGAAATATTGACGATCGATGAAGCTTATTTAGGTTGACATGGTGGTCACTCAGCATCTGATGAGTTGGTGACGTACAACTTCAGACCGGCTTGTCAATGTGTGCACGCATCGATTGCTAGATGGTGTGACGAGCCAGCATTGAAAGCGGAGAAGTGACAAGTATTGACTATAGCAGTAGGTTTGCTGTGACGCGCGCTCAAGCCCGATGTCATGTTTCTAGCGTATCGAAAAGCGAATTAGCTCAATGCCTATCCTTATCCTCTTCCTGGCTTTTGCCGGAGTAGATTGTCCAAGGGCTATCCCATTCGTGGGATGATTCAGGACTCATCACGAGGGCATTGATACTGTTGACAATATCGGAGTCAAAGGCTTGCGCTGCATGGAGTCTTGTCCATCGCCGGAACCCGTGAGGTAATCCAGAATAGATATGTACTTTCGTAGGAACACTGGCTCGCACAATTTAATTAGCACAGCACAGCACACTTTTTCGAGTTCAGGTAAATGGCTCACTGCATGCTCCTGAGTTTGCTGGCAAAGAGCAACCCATCGTCCCTCAAGGGGTCTGCGCCAGCGATCTGGAAGATTGTTCGAGGCCAGCTCTCAAGCTCCACCTCTGGCAGTAGAGGGACATTTAATAGCCTTTCGGTGGCATCTTGTGCTCCAAGAAGATCACTGAAAAGTTTCAGGCGATCTGTGGGTATCACGGGCGCTTCTGCGTTCTGAATTTTCGCCGAGACTTCAGGCGAATTGAAGAGTTCCATTGGGTAGTTATCGATGTGTATTAGCCAGGGAATGCTCAAGAGAGCGCCGGTGATGAGTGGTCTGGTGATCTCAAGCTTGCAGGCCACTTCGAGCTCTCGAAGTATGACACTGGCGGCGAGAGTGCATCCGGCAGAGATTCCCATCAAGACAAGGCTCTTTTCTATCGGAAGGTCAAGGCTGGTGGCATGATGGCAGGCATACTGGAAGGCATCCCAGGCATCTTCGACTTGCGCTGGGTGTTTGTGCTTGTCAGTATGGCGGTAAATAACACTGACGACAATTGTTCTAGTCAGAGCAGCTATGCGGTAACATAGCAGATCGTCTGTTGTTTCGTCGCCGAACAGGAATCCACCGCCATGGAAGTAGATCAAGACTCCCGTTGGCCTACGGTCTAGGCAAGCTTTCGGTCTGTAGATACGAAGAGGTATGGTGTGTTCTTGGCGCGACACGGCGGCGACTGTGGCGACCTCGATCTGTTGATCCAAGCGCTCTTCGGATATGGTACTCGCAGATACGTCGCTTCGAGTCTTGTTTGAAATGCTGCGGAGAGTAGCCGCCTGATCTGGGTGGTTCGATGTAAAGCCGTCTCTTGCCGCAGACGGGTTGGTCTCTAAGAATGAGAGCCATTCAGGTGAATAGTGACCGTATTCGGAGAAGTCCATGACCTATGGAATCAGGCAAGTAAAGATGTGTCACGGAAATCAATGGGGAAAGCAGTATATCGAATGCTATAAGCCATGCTAATATCAGCGGTCACCTTGGCGGTCTGTACAACCATTCATCCGAGAAGTTGTGTCTGTGCCGGAGTTCAAAGGTATCCTCTTACTACCCCGTGCATTCCGTTCTCCATTGTTACCTCCAACAAGGAGTTACAGGGAAGATCTAAGCTGCGCTTTGAGGCTGGTCTTCGGCGCCGTTTTACCGAGTGGCGCACACAGTGTGGATCTCAATCAGCATCGTGGTTGATGCGTGGGGCTTTCGGACTTTGATGTCCATAGGGTGGCTCCACATAGTGACTGCTAAGGTTTACCAAAGTAACGAACATGCGGAGGCCCCAGGTTGGGGAGTGGGGAAACACTATCGGTGCTGCATATCCGCCTTGGGAACAATGCAGTCACGATGGACAGAAAAAGCCACAAGTACACTGACTGCAGTCAACATTCTTATTTAGGAGGTCTGCCATGTCCCAAAGATGATTCAACAATGGAGGGTTCCTCGAGCCTCAAGTCAGATTGAGCTTCTCTAAATCGTTGCGAGAAAAACATCCATTACACCTTTTTGCAATTAGCCATGGCAAGTCCAGGTCATCACACGGACAGCAAGCAAGTGGACGAGAAGGTGCCAGTGGTGGACTCAATGCACATCGAACAATCCCTTGCCAGCGGGCTCTCGCAAGACGACGCCGTGTTCTTGCGCGACTTCCCCAGCACTGAACACAAGACAGTGTTCCGCAAGATCGATTGGCGACTTATGCCTATGCTCATGTCGCTGTATTTGATCGCCAACATTGATCGGTTAGACCGCCTCTTCTACGACTGGGATCACAGCTGACTTCATTGATCACAGTGCCAACCTGGGAAACGCAAAGATCGAGGGCCTTGAGAAGGATCTCAACATGACGGGGACGGACTACAATGTGGCAAACATGATGTTCTTCATCCCCTACATCTTGCTCGAGGTCCCTGCCAACACAATCCTCATGAAGTTCAAGCGACCATCTCTCTGGATAGGGTTCATCGTAACTGCTTGGGGTATTGTCATGACTTGTACCGGTTTTGTGAAGAACTGGGCTGGCCTTCTGGTCTGTCGTGTTCTTCTTGGAGTCTTTGAGTAAGTTCCTCGTTTTCATACATCGTACATAAAACAGAGCTCACAAATCTGACATTTGAACAGAGCAGGCTTCTTCCCCGGTGCAGTTTTCCTGCTTTCACAGTGGTACCCTCCCTACATGCTCCAGTTACGCATGGCTCTTCTCTACTGCGCTGCAGCCATGTCCGGTGCGTTCTCTGGTCTCCTCGCCGCTGGTATTGCAAAGATGCGTGGCGTAGGTGGATTGAACGGTGAGTTACTCGCCTCAGAGTACGTAATTGTATGATCTGACATTCAACCAACAGGCTGGGCTTGGATTTTTGTCATCGAAGGCATCCTCACTGTTGCTCTCGGGGTGACGACATTCTTCCTCACGCCCGATTCTCCAAGCCGTTCAGGGCGTTGGCTCCAAGAAGCTGAAGTGAAGTACCTCAATCTACTCTACCGGAAACACCGCGGAATCCGAATTGAAGATCGCCCAAAAATCACCGAGCCAGAAGCGAAGGCCGCGCACAGAAAGCAGAGCTGGAAGACACTGGCCTCCGTTTGTACCGACTGGCAAGTTTATACAACTTCGCTCATATTTATGGCGAGCTCGGTACCGACATACGCCTTGAAGTTCACTTTGCCGCAGATCATGGTGAACATGGGCTTCAACAGCACGGATGCTCAACTCCTATCGGCGCCTCCATATATCGCTGGTGCCATTTCCGCAATCACTGTGGCCACGTTCGCAGACAAGTTCCGGTGGCGTGTACCGTTCATTGTTGGGCCTCTAATGAGCCTCATGGTCGCCTATGCAGTGCTGTTTACTTACAGCGCGAACATATCCTCGCACGTTGCCCTATGCTACACTTTCGTGCATGTGGCGACCATCAGTGTCTATCCGGTCATCCCTGGCGGAAACACGTGGCTCGTCAACAACATGGGTTCTCCCGAAAAACGCGCGCAAGGTATTGCACTCATGATCGGACTCGGAAATTGCGGCGGTATCATTGGCAGCTTCATCTTCCTCGATGCTGAGAGACCTCGATACCAGACCGGTTGGGGTACCGCCCTGGGTTTTATCATTGGTGGCATATTGGCTGCCTCGTCAATGGAAGCCGCATACTTGTGGATCAACAGGCGAAGAGATCGCATCTCCGAGGCTGAGGTGAGGGAGCAGTACACCGAAGAAGAGCTGCAGAGGTTGGGTGACCGCAGTCCATTGTTCCGCTACACGCTTTAGAGGACGTTCTAGACCTTTTGCTTCGCTCTCATTACAAGATGGGTGGCAGCAGTGTCGTTACAAGGTGTGATGGATCATAAAATAGGAAGCAGCAAGGCTGGGCTGAGATCGAGTGCTCGCTTACATATCCCGGCCAATGTAGATCTGTGTCAATATTGAAATCACAATCTCTCGACAAAAACACTCCCAAAGTTCCTGACGATGACCGCCATGTACCATGTTCAGGTGAGCGATGCCAGTTTTTACCATAAACACCACGATGCAACCCCTTATTCACACGCATCGCTCGTATACTACCATGTGGCATGTGAGGGTCCAAGCTGCGGGCATCTGTCAAGGCTTTATCAATCTGTGTCTCATCACGTTCTACTATCGCAATGGCTAATCGAGAGGCTCAAAAGTATGCAATTGTACTTAGAGATATCTTTGCTGGTCTCTTCAATGATCCTTACCAATGAGCATCATGCCTTATTGCATATGTTAGTCGATAAGCGCGAGAATACTGGAGGACTGCCTTATATGATAGGACAACGTATCTACTCTGGTAGCACAGGAATAGGCGCTGGGGGATGTCGGAATTTGACATTCAAGATCTCTGCAATGCCTAAGCAGAGCTTCTGTAGATCCAGCAAGTCTTGCCTAGTTGCACCGTTCCATAGCATGCCCTTCATGTGGTGTTGCAATTGGTTTTGGCAGTCGAGCCCGTAGAGACCCGAGACCATGACGAATCCTGTGGTAAGGTCGTCCAATATACCATCGTATGAGAACACCCGGGCGTATAAGACATCTATGATGGAATAACTCGTCAGCCAGAAGTCACTGTCGTATTGTTTCAAACACACACCTCTGACAACGAATGCGTAGTCTGGACTCGCACGAACAGAAGCGCCAGGATCAAAGGCCGGATTTCTTGCATAGATGTTGTTCCAAAACTTCTTCCCCCTCTCTCTTGCTGTGCGATCGTCCTCCATCGCTCTAGGTGCATCGGCCTCCCGAAATTCTTCAGGTATGCAGCCAGAAAGAGTTCGCATCGCATTTCCAGTCCTTCCGGCTCCAACAATTCCCGTCGACTTGATGAGTGCTTCACGGACCTGGTTGAGGACTTGCTTGCGTGCTTGATTTGACGGCAATGTTGAAAGCAGGCTCACATCCAGGTGTTTGTAGACTTGAGGAATAACGTCTGGGTAGCCCATTGAGGAAAGGTTTACCACCGCACACATGTACCATCGTACACGGTGACTGACATCTTCCAGCTTGAGGGCCTGGTCGAGGAATTTCTGTGGTAGTGATGGAGTTTCGATGGTAGACATGGTCTGGGATTGTCTAAGCTTGCAAGACTGTGATGGGCATAACGCAATTGAGTGGCTGATTTTCCCTACATATATTGATGGAAATTCCGTTCAATGTGTACACGGCTAAACACTAATCACACGACTCAAGACTCCTCGGATTCCGTAGTTCCGCAAATCCCGAATGACAAAGTTTCGAAGAGGGAAGACCTCGACCATCCGCCCCATATTGATTAAAGAGGGGCTGACGCTGTCGCCGGACATCAATGCCCGTCGATTTCCGATGATGCATTACTAACCATCTATCAACGGCAGTAATGGTAACAGTGTCTCTTCACACTCTCAAATGACAGGTAGCTCCCAAGTTGAGCTCTGTTAACATTTTGGTTTGCCCAGCATCATGTTCATCGTATCTCCTTTGTCTCGATGTGCCAGCTTGGACAAGAGGGATAGGGTACGTCATGCTTATTTGGCCACACCAGTCTCAAGACACAGTATGATACAGACAGGATAACATTTAAAAAGTTCTTGGATTACATCGCCGATATTGCCCCAGTAGCATACGAAAATGAACCTGATTGCATAGGTTACGCTTGGTTTCGCAGCACCAAAGACAACGACACTATACCTTTGCATTGGTGTCGTGGCTTCGAGGTGTATGTCTATCGGGGATATGATATCTTGTTCAGTCACTGACTTTTGGGCAGATATGCAAGCCCCGAAGCGAGCAGGGTGGCTCACCGCGCAAGTGAACAATACAAAGTGTTCCGCCATGCAATGGGCATGGAAGCACTTTTAGAGAGTCCAAGCGACTTGGAATTTTGGCGATCTACCGATATCGGGTTTCTCACCAAGGATGGCCCATCGATATTCTCTCTCAAAGGGATGAACGGAGAGCTGCAGTACATTGTGACAGACGAATTAGCTGTGCCCCTCGCCAGGATTGACGCACTTCTTGAGCAGCTACGAAAGGTTGCTGAGACAGCTCGTCTTGAGTCAACTGTTGAGACATGCTGGATCCTTAAAAGGAACTTGGATGAGCATGGTTCAGCGACTTTTGACAACAATGTATATGTTTTGTTGAGGTTTCGGTCCAGGGAAGCGTACGAGCTTTACAAAGGAACCACTTCACGAGCCGAATGGGACATGGTCAGCCAGCTGGCCGTGCAAAGGAGAACGACCACGTGGGAAGAGGCTGGCATTGGATTTCTTGGAAAATGACGAAGAAGTCTCTCCATCCTCGTTGCTCAATCTGCCGACGGAGGCTGGACCCAGCGGAGGACTTGTCGATTTTTTGTCCATATAACCATTCTACAAGAGGTCTGAAACGCTAGTACCGTCGACTTTAATTGCTCCTTGTGTTTGTGACAGGTTCCATTTGCTCTTTTCGAGAGTCAGAACCCTAAACATGTCGGAAGTCTTCAACCAATCAGTGGACTTTGCGGCCGCAATACAGTTTAATCTTAAAGGCTTCCGCAATAGATAAACGAGACCAAGCTCTCCCCTTTGCTATCCCTTAACCATGTGCACCAACGGCCCCTCAACAAACTGATAATATCATGCTGTAATGCGTCCTTTCAGACTTCACACAGCGTTAGGCCGAGCTTGTTTGATACCATTCACTTTCTACTCGTCCTAAATATTGCCAACTCCGTTCATCTGGAATTGGTATCCTCAGGCTCAACCGCTCAAAATCCATCAAAAGACAGCGATCGCATTTGGTGGCGATGCAACTGCTCCAGTATAGTTCAGTGGCGCCGAGGTGATCAAGAAAGACCAACGCTGCTGCTTCCTACAGAGCTCTGCCAGCTCATCAAGGTCGAAGAGCTCGCCGATGGGAGTGCCCCAGCCAGCAAGCAGTATCGGGTGCAAATGCCATGCTTTCTCGACAGGTGCTACGACAAGTCAGCATCTCAGCCTAGTTCAAAATGTGAGAAATGTAAGTTCTTTGGCTTACGCTTGACTTCGAATCCTGGCGAGTCGCTAGCCACTGCTGCGAACTGTCGCTTCCAAAGCCACTCTGTCGTCTCCCGGCTTTGACCAAGACCGCACCACTCTTTTCGAGAGGCGACATCACGGCGCTGATCTTCGTTAAGCGTCTTGTATGCGGTCGTAAACCCGGTGCGAAGGAAGAGGATATCGCCGGTATGCAGCTCCAACTTCTGCTCTGCAGCAATGGCTAGGACTTGATCTAGTGTGATTGCAAACCCTTCAAAATGTGAGACCTGGATACCATTCCTTTCAGCATAGGACACAAAGTCAATCAGTACCCCTCGTCCCATCAGGCCTCTTTTGGTCCAAGGCTGCAGTCCGTTGACTGCGGTCTGTGCTGCTGAATGGATATCTTCTTGCGTAGCACTTCGAATATTGTTAGCTAAAACCCTTACTGAAGAACTGTGCATGCTTACCCGTTGTAGAACTTCTTCTGCTGCTGAAAGGCAAAGTGTCGTAGGCTGTCCCACTGAGAACTGCCCTGAGTGTTGAACGAGATCTAGCCGATGATCAGTATCAATGGGAGACCTCTGGTGCAGGTCGGAGTGCAATAGCTTACGACATCGTCGTTAACCACAAATGGATTCTTATCGATGACCTTTTGCTCGAATGCGGCTCTTCCCAGTAAAGGTGGATCAAAGAAGTCAAGCGGAAGACTGTTCACATTTAGCGCTTGTTTCTCGAACTCAAAACACAGTCAATCCATACTCTAATCCCACTCGTTCGCCCGTCCTCACTTCTTCACGTGTAGTCTTCAAGGCGACGTCGTCGGTGAGATAATTGAGCGAGCCGAGCGATGCAGTCTTCGAGTCATTCCAAAGTCCCCAGGCTGAGTGCGGAGGATCATTCTCATTTAAGGGAAGATGCCGGAATTCTGGCAGTGGACTCTTTCGAGTGGCCATGGATACAAGGTATACAGGTCAAAACCGAGATTGAATGGTGAGCAGATTTCCAACGATGTAATACTGGGAGCAAAGAATTAGCTCTTATCACGACATCATACTCATGAACATGGAGCCGTCGTTACCACACAAGGTCATTTAGGGAATCTAGCGGGAATCATGATGGAGCAGGCGGACGCTGTCTGACAGCTCGGAAAATTGTCTTGGCCGTGGTTGGAAGAGCGGAATATGATCGCCAGCTCGGCAGTAGATGTCCGCCCTATGGAACACGTCTCTCACCACCCGATCCAACGGAGCTGAGACCATCACTATAACAACATTGCCAGCATACACACATGTAACAGATAGCACTAAGACAGCAAATTTTGAACTGTTTCATGACATTTTTCACCAACTGAGCTTATTATCATGGCAGAAAAGAGCTCCGAGATGGCGATCCCCGGACTGCTCATGCGTCTGACAAGCACACCCGCAACTTCAACAACACAGCCACCTTTCTCCAACATCTTACAAGTCTGGACTGCGGTGGCCGATGACGAAAAAGTCCCACATCAACTCACTCTTTATCACTTGAGTGACGTGAGACAACTACTCTCATCCCCGGATTTGTACGACAGAGATGCCGCATCACACGGCAACGACGCCTCGCTCGCATGGGTTGTCTGTAGCTTCGTCAATGGTCGCAGCAAAAATGGCTCACGGTCCAATACGAGCCTGACTCATCTTCTTTCGCACAGCCCTGCTCAAGGATCTAAACTGGTAATCAATGGCTCGAGTCCGCGATTAGATAAGGAGCACGACTACCATGGCTGGTATGATGAGGAACATGGACCGATGTTGTCTCTGGTCCCTGGCTGGAACGAGAACCAACGATACCGCTTGGAGAAGAGCTACGGCAATGTTGAAACTGCAAAATTTTATGGTTTCAACTACTATGATGAGCAAAACGGCCTTGGAGGACCAGAGTGGAAAGCAAGCACTAACACGGAGTGGACGCAGCGTGTCCGGAGCAACCATGAGAAGCCCAACATCAGGCGAGTTTGGAAGATTGAACATAGTTAGATAACGGTAGACGAAGCAGAACACTTGGCGTTTCCAATCAATCTTACATCTCCGTAGAGATACACCTTGTCTGTCTGGGTATCTTTGCCGGCCAGGATCACTGAGGGAAAGGAGCAAATAACCCATACAGAGTGTTCTGAGATATGCCCCATTCCTGGTCGTTCAGGAAATCTGATGACCCGGGGAGTCCAAAGGCTGCTTCGGTCCCAAATTGGCCCGCTCCACTCTGCATAGGGAAGTCGGTAAGGTATTGTGCATCTGCAAAGGGCTGCGGCTGTTGGTTCAGATTTTGCGTCGCCAATGGCAGCTGTGGAAAACAGCTCCCGTCCAGAGTGCCGGGCTCAAGTCTGGGCAATTGCTCTTGCTGTGCGCGTGCAGGCCCTGCAACGGCTGAGCTACCGAGCTCCTTGGAGCTGAGCTCGAACTCTCGGGCCATATCCCGTAAGACTGAGAGCGGCTTCTTCAGTCCAAGATTACAGCCTTGTTGCAGTTCTCCAAGGCAGGTCCAGAAGAAGGCGATGATACTTGTGAAGTTGCCTCGATCGTGGCGCTCCTGGGGAAGAATTATTGCGACAGCGGAATAGACTGCGTAGCAAAGAAGGAAAGGCACTCGCCGGAGGCTGTAAGCCTTACGATAAGCACGGATATAGCGCTCAATGGCGAGGGCGCTGGCGATGCATTCTTGCTCGCTGGCACGTTTGGCATTCGGATCAGTGTGGCGGCGGAGATGACCCTCCTCGGTCAATGCACGGTATAAAAGGATGCGGAAGGTATGGTATGTTGTGCTGAAGGCTTCTATTAGCTCACGGGTCATCATGAGTTGGGAGACACAGTACTTGCTAGGGCACAATCTGGTGTGGAGGGGGAACTGCATTGTTGTCACTCGGATTGAACACTAGCTCTTCTGGGAGTGTGTCAAACCAGTGAGTGAGTTGAGACTCGATACTATGCTTCTCGCGCATGATGGTCTCGGTGGTCTGGCCCACAGTCTCGATCCCGTAAAGTCTGGTCACCTGGGCACCAATGCGCATCAGCTTCACCAAAGAAATGAAGCTTGAAACAGCATACGCAGATTGTGGCACGTATGCTTTCGACGTCGATACTGGCTCGGAAGGGTCATGATAAGGCTCCCATTCGTTCAGCTCTTCGAATGTGTCCAACAACATCAAAGGAACTCGTGCTTCTGTTGTCGCAAAGCTGCATTGTCTGCCGAGACATAAGGACTGTGTGACATCTGTGACATATGCAGTCCAATAGAGTCGTTTTCGTGATTCCTGCTCGATGTCTTTGTGGAGCATTTGTGAGCTGCTCTGGAACTTCACCTCCTCATAGTCAGGACCCAACATCATATGGCAGCCGAGATCAACAACCATGCGGTAAGCTGTGCCGGAGAGGTTCCATGCTGCGCTGGCTTTTCCCTCTGACAGAAGTGTGGAGCTGACAAGAAGAAGAGCCGTCGCTGAGGGTATGCTGGAATGTCCCAGTGATTGGCCAAGAAGCTGTGAGAAGCGATTGTAGAAGCGACTGCGAACGCTCTGGGTATCATCCGAAGATCCAAGAACGGATCTACGGTCGCTTTGTAAGCTACTGGCGTAGAATATTGCATTCAACAGGAGTTTGTTAACCCAGGGTCCATTGCATGCGATGCTTTCGAGGATAGCAGGCCGATACGTTGCCATGCACGCAGGATAATTTCCATTGAAATGTACGTCGATGAGATGCCGAGCAAGCTCAGGGTCGCAGCCATCGAGGTCAACTGAGTGTTGCGGCTGCTTGAAGATACGTCCTTCACGCTGTTTTTGTAGTATCGCGTTGCTGATGAGTCGTGCTTTGGAGCCCGCCACTGCCGCCTCGCCCTTCCGGGAGACTTTAGATATATTTTCTTTGTGGAATGCTCTTCTCGTTGGGTTCATGATGCCCGCTAGACCGTGGACAGATGATACACAGCCGTCTTCGTGGTACACGCCTGCAACCCGAGCCTCACAAGGAGACAGGCCGTCCGGCTGCTCAGTGCCTGTAGCAGCAGCATCCGGCTGAGCAATATTGGGTTGTTGAGACACATTTCCATTGCTAGTGCCGCGTGATGTGTACTCCAAATGCGAAGTCCCGTGCTGCGGCTCAGAAATCTCATCTGGTGACCCGCCGCCGGGTTGCAGGAAACGATCGTGGGTGGTCGTCGATGATGCTGTGGGAGTAGGAAAGGATAATTCAGGGCCAGTCCACTCAGGTGTATCAACGCTGGCCAAGTCGGGTCCTTCAGGCTCGTCCTCCACCATGTCGTGAGGTTCTTGATGCACCATGGTCCCTGCGTCGCGGATTTGCTCAATCATCGCCGTCATGGTTGCCTCAAGGTCTAATAAGCGCACTCTTGATGGGCGCGTGTCCTTCCTTGCGTCTCGAGGATAAACACATGGCTGGTGACTCTCTGAGCAGGCCACGCATTGTGGGCGGGAACCACTGCACTTGATCTTCTTACGGCGGCAAGTTGAGCATGTCTTGCATGTTGTAGCTGGCCTTGGTGCTTGTATATTGGCTATACTGCCTGCTTTACGAACAGTTCGGGATGGCATTGTGTACTCGAGTGACGCCCCAGTGGTGCAGGACACTCACGCATGTGAGATGTTCTTGGATGATTGCCCATAGTCCTGAGCTACTCCATCCGTTCCGGCTCAGCCTACGATAGATTACCGTTCCATGTCAAAGGATCAAACCCCGCAAGTCTTCTCTCGCGCGCATGATCGTACCCGCCACAATGAGGGGCGGCATCGTTACCTGCTTGAGCCAAGAGTGCTTGAAGGTTTATCCGGGGCGGAGATCGATGTCCGAAAGCGTTTTTCGGACATGCAACCCCGACCTGATGCTGTACTCTGGCCTGAGCACATGGCTCACACAAGCGATCGTCAACAGAGGTCCACTCATGGCGACCTACCTACAAGCCGATGTGCATCTTATGTATCTATATATGGACGTATGTCAAAGATTGATATCAATCTGAATGCAGCATTTTCCAAACTCGTGTTCTTCACGCATCAATCAACTTGCACACTGAACAGCAATCATGGCGCCTTCAGCGATTCCGATAGAGCCTATGTCCGGGACAGGCGAGTTCAAGAAGACATGCAAACTCGACGTAGCGGCAAGCAATGCAGCCTTTGTCCAAACCATGTTAGAGACAGATGCAGCTGCCGCCTTGGACCCGGCTTACACCCTGAAGGAGGAACCTATTGGTACAAGAAGACCAATTCGTGTCGTCTGCATGGGTGCTGGGTATTCTGGATTGATGATGGCTATCATGTTCAGTCAACAGATGCAGGGGAAGAACGCCGAGCTGGTCGTCTACGAGCGGAACGAAGATCTTGGGGGAACTTGGCTCCTGAACAGGTACGATCTAGTCATCAAATATCGAGACACATGCACATACTGATACTTCTACTTCACAGGTATCCTGGGGTAATGCGACTCTGGCTCATCATCCTAAGACTTGCAATTCTAACAATTCTCAGTGTAAATGCGACATTCCAGCTCACAATTATGCTTTCAGCTTTGCACCGAACGCCGAGTGGCCCAATTACTACGCTACTTCACAGCAAATACACTCTTACATGCACGACGTTGCCGAGAAATACGACTGCAACAAGTACATCAAATACAAGCATTCCATCAATGGCGCAACGTGGAGCGAGGCCAAAGGCAAATGGGACATCCAAGTCCAGGATGGTAACAACAAGCCGATACATGAGGAGGCCGACGTCTTTGTCAACGCCGGTGGCGTTCTGAAGTAAGTCTTCATATCGACATTTTTGCACTCTCTGGCGTGATGACTAACTCTACCTGTTCTTAGCAATTGGAAATGGCCTAACATCGAAGGCATCCACTCCTTCAAGGGAAAGCTCATCCACTCAGCACGATGGGATCAGGACTATGACTTCACCGACAAGCGTGTCGCAGTAATTGGAATCGGATCATCTGGTATCCAGATCGTGCCCAAGCTCTCTGCCGTCTGTAAAAGCATGGACGTCCACGTCCGCACCCAGACATGGATTTCTCCCGCTCCCGGCATCAATGAACCTACAGCCAACGATCCCGAGATGGACTCCAATTACAACTTCACAGAAAAGTCGCTAGAGATCTTCAAGGACCCCGTTGTCCTGCGTGACTACCGGGCTGCGATCATGGACCGCCGCATTGAGAACTTCAAGCGAGCGATCGCAGACAGTGACGTCCAGAAAAATGCACAGGAGCTGTTCCGCAAGAGTATGACAGAGAGACTCGGAGATAGTGAGAAAGGCCGCAGGGCTGCGGAACTCCTTCTTCCCAGCTTCCCCGTTGGATGCCGTCGACAAACGCCTGGCCCTGGTTTCCTTGAGTCGCTGACACAGGACAATGTTGAAATGCTGTGGGATGATGTCCAGTCGATCAATTCTAACGGCATTGTCGCAAGGTCAGGAGAGGTGAGAGAATACGACGTTATCGTCTGCGCTACCGGCTTCGATACATCCTTCAAGCCTTCATTCCCTCTCATTGGTCGCAACGGAGTCAACCTCGCGGAGAAGTGGACCTTCGACCAGCCCAAAGCCTACTTCGGTTTCACGGTTCCTGACATGCCCAACTACTTCACCTTTATTGGCCCCAACAGCCCTATCAGCAACGGATCGCTGGTCCTTGGCATCCAAGCAACCGCGGTATACATTTACAAATGGCTCGAGAAGCTGCAAACAGAGTCCATAAAGAGCTTCGACGTACGACATGACGTCAACGAGGAATACAATCAGCACATGCAGAAGTACCTCGAGCGAACCGTCTGGACCAAGGGCTGCCGGAGCTGGTACAAGCGCGGCACGGTTGACGGACCAGTTGTTGCTATATATGGTGGCACCTCATTCCATTTCATGGAGGCAATCAAAAACCCTCGATGGGAAGACTTCCACATCACAAGGACGGAAGACGCGAAGGCGAACAGGTTTGCATACCTCGGCAATGGTTTCTCAAGGCGTGAGATGAAGGCAGGAAGTGTCGGTGCGACACAGACGCTAGACCTGGATGAGTACTGGAGATTGTTCGTTCTTCCAGAGATCCATGATTGATCTACGGCATTTGATATACTTAATAGAATGGACGGTCGCTTCCCTTTCGTTCCGTCAGTTTGAATGCGCTTCCAACGCCGGTCTCAGGCTTCTGTATATTGTAATTGAGGCGTCATCCGCAATGATCGTTCTCATATCCTCCGACATCGTATAGTTGGCCCCTATGCACTTTGTTGCTGTCGCCTTAGATCTCTGAATCCCGGTCAACGGAAGAAATATGTTGACATAGTGACATTTTAGCTTCGTATTGCTCCGGCTTTAAAGCACTTTAGCCCCGCGGGCTGGTGCGCATCCACGAAACCATATGTTGAGTTGTTGACGTTGATTGTGCGACGCGTACTGCTACATGTCTGCTTGGTAATCATGTCTTCCACAATGGATAACGATGACAATATAGTTATGCCACCGTACAGCGAGCATCATCCACATGCAACCGTCACAATAGTTCTCATCCACGGCGGCATGTCTTGTGGCCACGACGACTGGAAAGACGCTATCTCATACCTGATCGATTACCATCTGCTAGTGCCAGACCTTCCTGACCACGGCTCCGCTCGCCAGCCTGACGCTCATCCTTCTATCTCTACCTTCTCACTCGACGCGGCCACCACTATGCTCAGCCTCCTCATCCGTACGAAAGCCAAAGCTGGGCGAGCCCACATCGCTGCCTTCAGTATCGGAGCCCACGTCGCTATGCACCTCGTGCCACGCCAGCCTGAACTCATCCTGGATGTGCTTTTGACCGGCTATAACCTTTTTCCATCTATCAATGCACGATTCCTCGCTAGCATGTTCTGGTTCTCGCACTGGTGCCAAGCTGCAGTGTCCCGTATATCCCATTCACGCACCGCAACACCTCCTTCGACCATGCCACCTGACACTTCATTCGCCGCATGGCGTTGTATTGCCGACACTTTATGCAATGATGAGTGGCCTCGGCCTTGGCCGGCAAGGACACTAATTGTAGCCGTGGGGCGTCCAGGCTTTCCACAATTCGGAGATAGTCCTACAGTTGCCCTTCGCCTCTGTTCTATAGGTCGGCAGGCAAACCCGCAGACCACTGCGTACGGGAGCGAGGACCTGACACATGCTTGGCCTATACAGCATCCCGAGCTTTTCGCAACTGCTGTGCATGAATGGCTCCAGCAATGCGCTGTTCCTGATTTTCTCCATTGCCTAGATGGCTGAGTGGGACCTGTGTATATATTTCATTGGAACAAAGCCTTTGTCTAAAAGAATGTTGCGTAGAGCGTCACCGAGTGATGATGCTACCGAGCGTGCCAGCGATAGTGGTCATTATTCATTATATTTTTATGGACTCATCATGCACCAAGAGAGCATGGTATAGTCGGAAATTGCTACATTAGCACCATTTTCAGCCATTTGTCAGACAATAGATGCAAGCATCCTCAGGTTACGGATACAGGAGTTTCTTCTTTTGATCAAAGACTGCCATGGGTGCGTATGAACATAATTACTTCAATTGCAACGTTTCTTGGACGATGTGAAATGATGTAAAGACGTCGGTCAATAGTCACAGCCACAAGTAATGCATGCTGTCAGTATGATGAGTAAAAGATGTCGTCGGAGTGGTTGGGCATGCACCCTCCCTCCGAAGTCGCCTGGCTGAACCCCTCGTCACATCTCAAGAATTCTAAGTCTCAGTGCTGGTCATCAGAAGCAATCCAATGCCATCCTAACTACAAGAGTACGACTGCGCCCAGCTATCCCACAAACAACACCATAGACAGTCACACGAAATCTCTCCACCAGGGACAATTCTACAACATCCAACTGAACCCGCGCACACGCGCCATCGCAAGCAAAAATGCCGTCCATCTCCCCACTAGCAACCCTCACCCCACCCTCCAACTCGCGCGCCTGGTCGAGTCAACCGCACCCTCACCTCCCCATTGTAGCCACCGCCTGCTCAGACAAGACTGTGCGCGTCTACTCGCTCACCAACTTCGCACAGCAGTCTACCATCGCCGGCGGCCACAAGCGCTCCATCCGCTCATGCGCCTGGAAACCGAACAGTGTCGGCGAGAGCGTGCTGGCAACCGGCAGTTTCGACGCGAGCGCTGGGATCTGGCGGCGGTGGGAAGAGGGCGCTGGTAGGGCTGAGGCTGCGAGAGAGGTGGACTTCACTAGTGGGCTGGCGGGCGGTGACGGCGCTGGTGAGGAAGAGGACGAGGAGTGGAGGTTCGCTGTGGTTCTGGACGGACACGACTCGGAGATCAAGAGCTTAGGCTTTGCGCCTACGGCTCCGCTGCTTGCTACTTGCAGTCGCGATAAGAGCGTGTGGATTTGGGAGGAATTGGAAGACGACAACTTTGAGACGGTTGCCGTGCTGCAGGAGCATGAGGGAGATGTCAAGTGCGTTGCTTGGAGTCCTGTAGAGGAGCTGCTTGCTAGCGGAAGCTATGATGATGAGATCCGGCTCTGGAGAGAAGACGTGGACGACTGGGCATGTTGTGCCGTGCTCAAAGGACATGGAGGGACAGTTTGGTGGGTTGAGTTCGAGAGCGCGGAGACGGTGGGTGCTCTTGCAAAGACAGAAGGCCTGAATGACGCACAAAAAGCTCTACTCGGATCGAGGGAACAGGCTGGACCTCGTTTGGCCAGCTGCTCGGACGACAAGACGATCCGGATTTGGAGGAGAATTCCCAAAGAGAAGCCTGCAGAGCCCACCGGGCAGGGCAAGATGCCCACGATTTGGAAGAACAAGGACTTCGATGAGGAGTGGGTGCAAGAAGTGGAATTGCCACAGGTTCACGAGCGAGCAGTGTACGCTCTCAGCTGGAGCAAGAAGACGGGCAAGATCGTGAGCACTGGCAGCGATGGAAAGATTGTGGTGTACGAAGAGCGATGGTTGACAGGTACCAATGCCGATGTGGAAATGAAGGACGTTTCCGAAGAAGGGGACAAGCCACAACCGCCTGTGACCGAGTGGGTTGTAGTGGCGGTGGCGGAGAATGCACACGATGTGTTCGAAGCCAACCACGCCGTGTGGGCTCCCCGTGCAGACAAAGACAAGCGCTTTGATGGTGAGGAGGTCATTGTTACCACCGGCGACGATGGCGAGGTCAAGGTCTGGACACTGGACGAATGAAGTGACACTGCTCAGAACGGATACGTTGAATGGCTCTGGTAAGAACGATAGAAGATACACATATCATCACATCCCGCGGACGCTCGCGTTTGAACGAATTATGACCACCATCTCTCTAACGGCCTACGATCATCGCCTTCATTCACATGTACGATCCCGGAGCTTCAAGTAACGAAATGCGCGGCCCTGCATAGCACCGCGGAATAGTGCATCGAGCGTGCTACCATTGGTCCAAGTGCCTAAAATGCGCACGAAGAAGATATGAAAGTGAATGCTGATTAGAAGCAGGATTTGGTTGCCGCGTCGTCACTTTGCGCAACTACGTCTACGTCTACGTCTCCTTGGCCCATACCTAGCTCTGCATTCGTGCTACCTATCGACAGAGCTACACCACCGCATATTGCAACGATCATCCCAAATTCGCCACCATCCATCAACTATGGATGCCTCGGGACGCCTGACTGCGGCTCCAAGCGCGTCAACTCAGGATAATGACTCGGCATATGCATCCTCTGTGGCTCAATCTATTCTGTTCAAGCTTCCCAGAGAGCTCCGCGACTACATCTACGAGTACGCGTTCTGCGGGCGTCGTTTCATCATCACAAATCACGGTGGGGTCCCGGAGCCTGCACTATTATCCGTCTGTAGACTCATCAGAGACGAAGCGGTCCCGCTCTTCTATTGTCATGAGAGTCGGCTCACTCTCTACGTCGTTTCTTGGGATCCTGCTGTCTTGGAGCTTTGGAAAACGAAGTACATTCACCTCCAAAGATCTCATGGCATTTTTGCCTCGGGTGCCAACCTCCACCACGTTGGAGTCAGGGATTGGAACAATCTGAAGCGGTTTCTCCAGCTCATTCACGCTAACAGGATAACCCGTTTCCGACGTCACTCGCCTGACTCTCCGAGCTACACTGACGAGAAGTTTTTCATCTCTGGCCTTTTCACAGTAGCGGCAGAGATGGACAATCGATCTTGGGAGGCAGTCGAGGCTGTGCTCGACATGCTCCGTCCTGGGCTAGTCAAGCTGCATCGAGATTGGAGGCTTTAGTGGAACATTTTTCAACAGTAAGCCAGACTCCCTTGCCTGAACCAGCCTTGGCCATGCTGACTATCTCAGGTTCCGATCAGTTTCTACTACAGTCAGGACGCAAGTGCATCAGGCGTCTCGAGCTTTGACTGCCATCAGGCAGCAGGTAATCTCGTACTACAGATTCACGGCTCGACTGCGCGCTGACTACGCACACGCGTGAGCTTTGTGGCCGGGCTACCATCTTGCCAACCAACGGACAACGGAGGAGTCATGAGCGAAGGAATGCGGCGAGGTGCCGAAAGTAAGCATCTCGAGATTGAATACATTGACGACGTGTGAAGGAGCGACACAACCGAGACTTGGTGCGTTATCAACGAACTCCTTGATATTGTGTTTTGAGTCTGAAGTAAAACTAAATTTGTACCCTGCTACCATCATCCTCAACTTGCCATGCACTTTCCGGAGCTTCACGTGTTACCTTAAGTGCGCTGCGCAGCTTGGCAGATGGTGGAAGGGTGGAATAGGCGCGTTCTTATTGGTCGAGCGGTCAGGGTGGCATGTGAGGGAAGGAACGACCGACTGCGACTGAGCTAGGACTCGACGTCATCTTGCTTTGTGTCGCCGATGCTGCATTTGCTCGACACCGACATCCCACCACTCATCCAAATCACACTCACAAAGATGGCACCCGCCAACACGAGTCCGCCGGACCACAATCCCGCAGATCACTCTAGCCACTGCACACCCACGCATCACCTGTCAACAATGGATGCCACTGCGCCCGAAGCGGCGGCTCCAGACGTGGAATCAAAACCGAAAAGCAGCACGACATCTCACCCTTCTGTCGCTCACTCGCCTCTGTTCAAGCTTCCTCGGGAGCTCCGCGATTACATCTACGAATACTCGTTCTACAGTCTATACACCCCTGCACCCAATGGAAACTACAGTATCAAGGTCACCAAAGACGAAGGTATCCCTGAGCCGGCACTTCTGCTCACTTGCAAGATTATCCGAGAAGAGGCAATCATGCTATTGTACGGCCAGTATCGATTCATGCTCGTCATTCAGTCCCACGATCCAGCGGTCATGTTACTGTGGAACGCGAAGTTGGTGCACTTACGGCGAGACTACAACCTGATCGCTGCCGTCCAAGGTGCGTCTCGCGCTGGACCCAGAAGCTTGGACAATCTGAAGCGCACTCTCCAGTTGGTACACAGCGGTCATCACCTGTGCGTGGCTATGGGTGAACGAGGTGCCTACAATTGGAGTGCAGAGGAAGAATTCCTCCAAGGTATGTTCAATGTAGCGATTTCGATGTACTACGAGGAATGGGAACTTGTAGAGGATACGCTACAGATGCTCCGGCAAGGTTTGGTAGCGATGGATCGTGATTGGGTGAACTAGCGACCAGTCTTCTTGTGAGTCATTCATTGCCGCCATGTCCCAGCCTATTATACTGACTGTTCAAGGCAAGCGACCGACTCCGATCACGTCTAGTGGCGACTGCTCCACAATCACACCAAAACAGACAGGTAGGTATCGTCACAGTGGCTGTTCGCTTTGCGCGGACACATCCATGATGTTCAGGTCAGGGTTTCATAAGAAAAGCACAGGCGAAGGTAGTGAGCGAAAGAGACACGGTGAAGTGCCGGGACAGAGCCTAACAGGAGTGGAAGATTTGTTGATTGGACAATGATCGATACAGAGGAGACTGCTCACGGTGTCAGCCTTTGTCACCTTCTATCTTGAGTATGGAAAGAAAATTCCCATGTCTGGGGCCCTCCAAACAAGCTCCGTTCGAACGCCCACGTTCCAGTCACTTTGACTTCTTTCGTGGGTACGGTCCGCCGGAGACAAAGCTTACTGACAAAAGCAATGACTCGAAAGGAAAACACTCAAAAGCCCAACGCCCAAACTCCAGCTAATCCATCTTTCCAGATCTCTGCATCACAAGGCCGTTACATCGCTGCTTTCTCCGGCGCGTCTCTGAAAGTTCCACAGATCATATTAACCTTGATCCCACAATCGCCATTCCCCGCTCGTCCCTCACATCATCGCATGGTGGATCACGCCCATCAGCGAATAGACGTCCGCCTTAGACATCTTCTGAGCCCCAGGACGCTGGCGAATAGCCTTTACAGCAGGCTCCAACGCCTCCCCCACGGTCTTGAACATCGGAGCCCAAACGTAGGACGTATAGTCCTGGTGCTCGTGGGTGATCGCCGACTTGGTCGACCCACTCAAGTCCACAGTCCAGGTTGCGAAGGACACGATGGTGTCGCCAGTATCAAGCTCGGACTTCCATAACTGGATCTTGAGGTGGCGGGTGTTGGTGAAGTCCCGGTCGCTGATGCGCTTCAGCAGATCATCGGTGTCCTTGTGAGTGGTGGTCCGCAAGTGCCACTGACGCCTGCCGGGGCTGTTGGACATGATGTCGGGCGTGCGGAGGTTGGTGATGAAGCCCAGCGTGAAGGTCGAGTGCGAATAGTACCCCGGCAAGGCTTCGTTGCGGATTTGCCCCGAAGCAAGGAGCAGCGGCGGCTGGTGAGGGAGCAGGGGCAAGTCTCCGAGGTTCTCGAAGTACTTCTCGTAAATGAGGGTACGTAGCTCTGCGGGTAGCTCGAGGAATCTGGTGAACTTGACTTCGTTGTCTGCCTTTTCGAGTTCGGCGATCAGAGCCTCCTTCCTGACGCAGTCTTGAGGGATGTCAATGCCTCTCGCACGGATGAGCTCTTTGAGCTCTTTGACCAAGCACTGTCCGTAGTTGGGGAGGCTGCGGGCGGTGCGGTCGAAGTGGGCGACGGCGTCGTCTCCGATGCTTGGTCTGGGCATGTAGTCGTTGAAGGTCTTCCTCGTGGTTGATCTCATCGCCGCCGTATCGACGGCCGTGCCTCCGATCGCCCAGTAGGTGTTATCCGGCTCGCCGTCGAACGGAGTGGGGAGGTCGCGCTTGAACTGGACCATTGTTCAAGGCTGTGAGTGTGTTGTTGTATATGACGATTTTTCTTTGTTGTAGAACGGATGAATGTCGATGGTTGTTGCGCGATCGATAGAGTCGATGCGTGGGGGGTGTCGCTTGGTCGTCATATTGTAAGAGCGAGCAGGTGCTGGGCATTTAAGACCACTGGTCTGTAGGTATCTGAACGATAAGCGTCAAGCATATCGCCTTTGCCTATGTGACTTGACGTGTTATGTGACAAGTGAATTGCTGCTCCGTTCACGAAATAGTATCGTCCAACCAGATCGATTTCGCGCGTGGTCAATGCCATTGCCAATCAGTGTGCCCCTTCACTTCCTTCGCTTCTTATATACAGTAAACTATCGGATTCGTCTTATCAAAGCATCGCGATGATTCGATGGCAGATGTCGTCATGCCGACATGGCGGCCCAATTACGGTGGTCCGCCGGCTACTGTTGATCATCGTTAAAAAGCGGTATAGGATTCAATCCAATCGAACTCGGTCGACTCCAGCAGGCTCTCAGCACATAGCATAGCTCGTCTACCTGTACATATCTCTTTGTTTGCCCATCGTGTCCTTTGTTCGAGGAACAACGAGGGCGTAGTAATGCCGAGTGCGTAGCCGGCTCCAAACAAAGCCTTACATTCTGATTGACGGCGACTCGCGAGGCCACATACACCGTGCTACTCGACAACGACTTTATGTGTGACAGTCTTCACCACATTGATCAGGACACCATGGGGGCTTCGAAATAGGTCTCACGTGATTTACGTCCCTCGAGTGATATGGTTGGTCTTCGATATGGACTCGATTTTGCGTGAATTGTTCATTAGGGTTAGTGTCTGGGGTAATATTTCTACCACCTTTGTTACAAAAGAACACGATTTCTGCTGGTCACGCTGTTGAATTTATGCACCAGATGATCTAATAGTAGTTTATCAATGCTAGCGTGTATCTACATCTATTTTTGATGCTCTATCGCATGCGTTGGCAGCGTTGGCGTGCCATCTTAGCTTATTCGCGAACCTCCACATCGACCAAGTGACAAGCTGACTTCAAACCATGCATGGTCTTGGACAATAATCATACGACATAAAACAGAAACCATACGTTTCAATTACACTGAAGTATGCATAAGACCGGCCGTAGTAAGAACACTTAATTGATTGCATCAACCTAACGTAATCCATCAAAATGGCAACGAGCATCATATCTCCGATGACAGGGCTGATCATCCATCACCGATACAAAACGTTTGGTGGCAGTCTCAGCCTGAGACAAGCGCTCAGCGAGTACATTTACGAGGGTCGGAATGTGACTTCAGACAAATTTCAGTAAAAAATGCAAAAGACATGCACCTGGCAAGGTGGTAATATGTTGATCGACGCAGGGATCGAACCTGCAATCTCTTGATTCGTAGTCAAGCGCCTTGCCATTGGGCCAGCCGACCTATTTCATGATAAATCTGGTGTACCAAATGTTCATATACGCTGCGTTAAACATCCCTCAAAAGCATCAAACCCATCTATACGATACATCGACAGCCTGCCCTCACAAATCATTACCCCTTGACACAAATCTCCAGGCAAGACTCCGGAGGCGTGTCGCAATAACAACGATCCAAGGGTACACCTGTGACGTAACGATGGCAGAACAATCCTTGGAAGAAACCAATACACGCCAGCGTTTTTTGTTGCACCCCTGATCTCGCAGTCATTACGGTCATAATTGCCAGTGAAAGGGTGATCGCTGTTTCAGACCGCAACCAAGGAGTCAGCGAGGGCAGGTAATCGTTTCTTGCGCGAATAAAGGGTCCTTAGTTGGCTTAGGTAAGGGTGGTGGCTGACTCGAATGACAAAAAATCTGGCATCAGTTAAACCAAGGTGGCACCGAACCGCAATAGTGAAGGCGGACATGAGGTCCGAGACGATGGACACAAATGCCGCCGCTGTTCAGCAAGCAGCAAGCACAACTGAGGAAGGTCGGGATTTGGAAGAGCGCCAGGTACCGGGATGCAATAGCAAAGCCCATTATCATCTTCGATGGCTTCCAGACTCATCGTGATCATTCTGGAGCGCAGGCCTGATTGGGGAGCGTACGCGAACAGCAGATAACCAGCCTCGTCACACTCGTGCGCATCACACGCAGCGAAGACGTCGTCCGTCTGAGACATGCGCAGGAGGCAGTTTGATTATTGATGCTTTTGGTTACCGGGTCCCAGCCTGCTCCTATTCTGGGACGGCGTCTGCTGCTAGGGCGGCGGGTGGTGGTTGCGCAACCTCGTGGGCTCGGCAGGCGAGGGCACAAACGGATGTCGCCGGCCAGCTGTACCTGAGCGGCTGAGACAGGGGACTGCCGCCGTGCAAGACCTCACCTCGCCCATCGCACGCCAACTGCCAATTTCCGCTTTCGATCAGGCGCGCCGCATCGCACTCGAAAAGAGTCGACACCCCTCTGCCTGCGTTTGCGTGTTGCGAATCCATCCCGCGCAGCCGCGTAGATGGGAAACGGTGCGCTATGCCCCTTTGGCGTGCACCAAGCGAAGGTACCGCCTCGTACCCTCTCTCGTACCCTGATGGAGCGTTTGGTGCCTGGCAGTGCCTGGGCGCGCAGGCGTGGCATTTCCCGTTCCTGTCACCTGGTACCTCTGGCAACTTCCTGGTAGCGATCATGAGATGGAAAATGGGTATCGGGGAAAATGATCCGCAGGATTTCGCTACCACCGCAAGCCACCGCTGACTCGAGCCCGTCGCATACAGCCAGCCACGGTACCGCACGTCGGGCACGCCGCGCTGCCCTCGTTGCTATGTAGAGGATATTGTTTCTGCGCTGGGCGGCGACGAGGGAGCAGCTGGGAGGCCAAGGTCGCCGGTCGCAGGTCGTCGCGCGCCGATTCACAGCCATCTCTGATGATGCTCGATGGTGAGGTCTAGCGGACCGTTAAAATTCCAGGCACAGTGCGCACGCATTGGCCGCGCATTTTCCCTTTTTTTCTTGCAGGCGCTGGCGTCTCAGATCTTGAGACAGCTCTAGCTCGCTCTTATGCTCTCAGTCATCATCTCGCCATCCGTGCGCCCACCAGCGCCAGCTATCCGGATGGGCGGCCACGTGCGCGCTTCAGAGCTTGCGGCACTATGTTCTGCCAGCCAGCCAGCTATCCAGCCAACGGGCCCTCCGAGCAGGCGTTCGCATCTTTGACGCCTCTCCCGCCCTTGTCTCAGGCGCCTGCGGCTGTCTGGCGCTCTAGCTCATGATCGCATCAGGACAAGCAGAATCCAGAGCAAGCCATCGAGGCGCCAGCCTCTTGCGACGCTGCTCGAGCCACTGCCGTACCTTCCGATTGGGCGCCGGTGCCTTTTCTGTTATGCCTTGCCATGTCATAACAGACCAGGATCATACTCGGCAGTGCCCTCGACCCATGCTGCGTAAGTCTACCTGTCAGCCTGGGGCCCAGAGCTAGGGCCAATGCCAGCCTGATGGCATACTGGGGACGAGCGCACGTTTAGCTAGGGTCATCCCGACATGTCTTAAATGTGCTGGGTGCTTGGACGGCGTGTGTGTATATCATGAGGCAGACCCTCGTGAGTCGGAGTTCCTTGATTTTTCTTACCATCTGACGACATCGGAAGCACAACGCTCTCTAAAACATTACACTCCTTCAGCAAACATTCACTCTCTATAAACGCCAACTAAGTCTGTCAACCAACTAACTCACCACACTCCACTACGACATCAACATCGACACACCAAACAAGGTCGACTGCGCTACTGCGACTACGAAATTGAAAGCGACCACGAACACGAACGCATCACTCATCACATCTATCAGCATCAGCATCAAAGACGCAATGGATCACCTTTGCCCTCGTCTTTCCTTCCCTCTGGCACCCTGCATGTCCTGCCTCTCAGGATCGCCAGCTTCTACTCCCGCAACGACACCTACCACAGTGAAAGCCACTAAGAGCACCAACCTTATCCAATCCATGGTCTTCCCAGTCCCGCCCAAATCTCCTCGCTCACCAAAGGCATCTCCAACCATCAAGCAGGACGACAAGCGATCTCGCCGACCCAAATTGAGCATTCAGACTCGCCTTTCCACCATCCCACAGAGCCAGGTCATGAGTGAACTGCAAATGAGCCTTGCAGCGTTTGTCATCGGTCAATCCAACACCAGTCAAGCACCGCCACCTTCACAACCCCAGCCTGCTTTGTCTGTTCGCGCGATGAGAAAGGACTCTGCGACAGCACCATGGCTCCAGCCTATCGAGCAGGTGCGAAACACTTGAAGTGATGGCTGCGTCAATGCGACGCACACATCATCGTCCATTACTACCGATGTCACTTCAATATCTTACCACTCCATTCAAGCTTGAATGTTGCGAGGCACAGCAGGACTGGCCTCCTCCACCAAGGATCTAGGAAGGCAACAGCACCGCCTGCTCTCACTCCACTTCAGTACTGCACTTTGTGTGGCTTCCGCTTGGAAGCTCGATTGTCCAATTTGCAAGAATCCAACTCTGTGGTTTTCTATTCGCCACCCACCCACCTGGCCGAGAAATTATCTCCTAGTGCAACGTCCTGGCAGACAGCCCTTCAGCAAGAGACACACGCACAGGCCCGAATTGCCGGCGCCTCACATCTTCTCCTTGTACTTTCTACTGCTGCTATTCGCGATGAATTCAGCATATCCTCCGCGCGTGGATTTATGCAGGCTATCACGTCCCTGTCACTACTACCACTGTATCGCAATCTTGCAGACTATACTTTAACTTTATTCTTTACATACATAATTTACTGTCACGTATCATGGAAACCAAATACCTTTCTTAATCATCTCCGTTTCCGCCGTTTCACGCTTCCACGCGAGCATGTCACAGATTATTATTATTATTATTATTATTATTATTGTTATTTTTTTTTTTTTTTCTCTTTGGTTCAGAGAGTGTTCCATTGCAAAGAAAACTGCAAACAAGGCCAATCCTAGCGTTGGACGCCTGTTCAACGGAGATGAAGCGGAAGATGGTATGTCGCGTGACCTTGGGTTATTCCCGTCGCCGGCGAGCCGTGGAGTAATTTCCATCAAGTGCAGGCCAAGACCCTGAATATGTTTGGGACTTAACAGGCGACTAAATAGGTGCAAAACGACGTCGGTACCATGCACGCACATTGCGCATTTCGGACCGTCTCATCACGGAGATCGTATTTTAAAAGCCGCTAGAAACAGTCAATTCTTTATTCTCCTCTGTTAGCAACAAAATGGCAATTGTGCACATGTTATAATGACTGCCTCGGGCCAACGGGCGCAGGTGCGAAATAGATGAGGAATTCGCGCGGGCGTTCAGCATGTGAAAAGGCATATAGAGTTTAGCGCGGAAGGAGTCGGAGCACAGATGCTCGCTTCGAGATTCTCGCAGCACTCACACTCATTTGCCTCCCTTGTTTCCTGTCTTCGCTTGCTCATCAACCACCCATCCATACCCACGCCGTCACGACTACACACGACCGCCACGCGCACCACCAGCATCTAAAGCGAACTCACACGCCGATTGCGGCCCACGCATATCTCCATCTCGACTGCTCCCTGATCACGCGACACTCCGCCCCAGGCCTCGCGCCGACCAATCTCCAGCGACCAGACATCTAGCGCCGGTGACGACAAACAGCTCTCGCGCCTAAAGTATCCTTGCAGCCCGACTTCAACATGAAGCTCTTCTCCGCCCGCCACGAGTACAACTACTCATGGGAAGAAGTGTCCACCAACAACTGGCGCAAGTACTGCCCTTGGAACGACAAGGCCGAGCATGTCATCGGAGTGGATGTACTGAACCGCTCGCTTGACCACGAGACCGGAATTGTGAGTTGCATTCATAAGTTATGCCCACCATCAAATTCACACTAATATCCCGCCACAGCTTCGCACCGAACGCCTCATCACATGCAAACAGGCTCTGCCCACTTGGCTCAAGTCCTTCTTCGGATCCAACGAAACCAGCCTCGTCTACGAAGTCTCCTACGTCAACCCGCGCGAAAAGTCCGTTACCATGTGCTCCCAGAACCTGACCTGGAGCGAGCTTCTGTCCGTGCAAGAGACCGTCCGTTACACCGCCGCCAACACCCCGGGCAAGACAACCTTCGACCAGACGGCCAAAGTCATCGCCATGTGCGGCGGCTGGCAAAAGATCAAGAACAGCATCGAGGAGGTCACCGTTGACAGGTTCAGCAAGAACGCGGCCAAGGGCCGCGAGGGCTTCGAGAGGGTGCTCGCCATCTCCCGCGAAGTCTTCGCGGAGCAGCGGAGGCAGCAGAAGGCTGCGCTTTGAGCGAAACAAGCCACCTACGTGGGGCGATGATACACTTTTTGTGACTGGAAAAAACTTTATGTCTGCGTTTTGAGCGAGCGGGCATGATGCGGCGTTGGGACTTTGCTTGATTGTTCACTCTTTCGGCCTGGAATACCGCTTTGGAGCGAAGGGCCTACAGGAAAAAAAGCGGAATTTTGCCTTTCTATACATTTCGCGAGCGAGCAAGGCGTCAACAGAAACGTTGACGCTTGTTATAGACTTTGGGGTTGCGATACCTACAGAATACACCACTCGGATTCTTTTGGGCTATGAAGACGAACGGCAAGCGACGACGCTATACATGAAAGATCAAGACTAGATTTATATTGTATATTCTACAGATCGAGATCAACTTCACTTGTAATTCTTCACCTTGCATCGCTGTAAGGACTCATCACTTACTGGGGCTGGCACACCAGCTTGGTCGATTCTGCTGCCTTTTGAGTGGAGACTTCGATTATGGCTTGTTATAGCATGCATGTGTCTGAAGTCCATACAGCAAGATCGGTGTCCCACAGTCGGCAAGCCATGGGTTCTAACATGGCTTGTTCTGCCTCGTGGAGTGCCTAGAGGCAAGACATGGCATCTCGTTGGTGACTAAGATACGCCTCACTAGTCTCTCGATAGCCAAGGCTGCGAAGGCTCTCACAACGCCTCTGCCCAGCAAGATTGACGTAGAGGAACCAAAGCCGTGCAGTCGGAGGAGGACGCTTGCTCATCCTACTAAGCCTCATCACACATGGCAATCCTCCATCGGCCTTCGTGGGATGGTTCTCGAGGGCATGAGCGAGGATCGTGAAGCTCTTACGGCTACTGTCACTATGCGTCAGGATGTGTTGCGCAGCGTGTGTCGTGTTCCGACATCTCTTTCCACCAACTCCCCAACGTGTGATTTCTTGAGCTCGTTTAGGTGACCTAGGACAATGGGTAGCTATTGCTGCATTGTGTTTTCTTTGTCCGTATTACGTTACCTTACTTACTACCGTGTTGCTGAATGAGCTGCCAGATGTCGTACCGCCTGCGCCTGCCCGATTAGTTCAGGCGTCGTGTTTAGGGTTTGACGCTTTATCGTCTCTAATAGGAAGTAATGTAGGCCATTAGATGGCCACAAGAGAAAGCGAGATAGGGCAGGCATGTCGTCTAAGACTGTAGAAGGGCAAAGTATTTGGCGAGCTCGTCAAAAGACGAGTAGCGCAAAGCGTAGAAGCCAGATCTAGACTACAATTTGTGTTTGTAGCAGTTAGAGAGCGTCTGATATCGAGCTACCCAAACTCTCGGTTCGCGGAATCGTATGTCTTCTTATCAGACTCGTCTAACACCAGGCATGCCATCGGCATGAGCACCGGGCGTCTGGAAGTCACACGGCGCATGCATCTCATCCTCCTGAGCTGATCACCTGGATACCGATCACTGTTGTGTAACACAACACCACCAAGGGTTTTTGATCTCGTGGTATCTCGAAAGGAACTGCGCTGCCGTGGCTGCCCCAAAGCATCGATGACAAGCTTTGCTCGAGCGCACTTATCTGCGGGGAACATGCACGCAAGTGGAGCCATGTTGTACTAAACCGCCGCAACCTGTTGTTGTCGTTGGCCGTACAACCAGCCCTGCTTTGCGATGCGATAAGATAAGTTATCGGCGCGCAAGATAGCACACGATGATCGCTTTGGCGCATTGGTCGCTGCGGCTGGCTGGCTGGGTTGGACTTACCGCTTCCAGAGCCTGCATGTGCCGCGAAGACTATTACGTACACTCTGTTGCGGTGTGTGTATAAGATGGCGTCTCTTCGGACGTCAATGGGGCATTCTTGTGTGTTTCGGCTTCGACTACACATCGTTCTGTGTGCTGCTTAAGAATCTAAGAACCTGTACTTCTTGCTGGTGAAATCTGCCTGAGTCTGGTATTGCGGCCAAAGTTTTTCTCTAGAGCTTCCGGCACCATGCCTCGTCTGTTGACTTTGCTCTCCGTACTTGCTGGTATCGGGACAACATGGGGCGCTGCACTTCCCTCCGAACAGGAGCCCGTGGCGACTGCCGACGTGATCATTATCGGCGCAGGGATTTCTGGAATAGCTGTGGCCAGAGAGCTTGCTCTTGAGCACAACATCACCGACTTCCTGATCCTCGAAGCAAGGCCTATTGTTGGTGGACGAGCTTACTCTGAGAGCCTCACAAATCCGAAGACGGGTCATGTCACGAAGGTGGAGAAAGGCTGCAACTGGATCCAAGGCCCGAGACGAGCCAACATCACGAAGCTCGCGAAGAAATACGGCCTGAAAACGGCAGAACAAGACTATGAGGACCGAGTCTGGTTCGATGGCCGTCGGGGACTGGATGCGACAGATATCGACATTGCACCTGGCAAATTCGTCAACATCAGCTCGTACAGCTTCACGAAAGTCTACGATGATATTTCGGAGAAGATCCTCGATTTCATTCAGAACCGCCTCAATGATATGGAAGTCGACTTGACAGCACGCACTGGACTGAGCATGCTGGGCTGGAGGCCGAAGACCGCTCTCGAGAGACTCTATGAATGGGTCAACGTTGATTTCACGACTGCGCAGTCGCCAGAAGTATGCTCGTTGTACAACGCTTTCGAGCAAGAGGACTACGAGGGTTCGGATGAGCCGGAGCAGCTTGTCATCGACCAGCGAGGCTACAGACACATTTTCGTGGAAGAGCTCAACGCTGCTCTCGCCACGCCCTGCACACAGGGCAACAGACTACACGTCAACACCACAGTTCAGGAAATCGACTGGTCGTCAAGCAGCCCTCGGATACACACGGACAAAGGCACTTTCATCGCTCGCAAGCATGTGGTTTCGACTTTGAGCATCGGTGTGCTGCAGGATGACCGAGTCACTTGGACGCCCTCCCTTCCCGAGTGGAAGCAGGAAGCCATCTTCAGCTTCGCCATGGCGGTATACCAGAAGATCTTCTTGCTGTTCGACCGCAAGTTCTGGAACGATGAGCAGTTCACCTACTACTCCGACCCAGAAGTCCGCGGAAGATACCCCGTGTGGCAGAACCTGAACGCACCAGGCTTCTTCAACGGCTCGACCGAGGGCTATGTGATGTTCAATACGCACGTCCAGGACGAAGCGTATCGTGTTGGTCGCATGGAAGACGCTGATGTTATAGACGAAGCCATGATCAAGCTGCGCGAAATCTACGGCGACGACATCCCGGAGCCACTTGACATCTTGGTTCCTCGCTGGGACCAGGATCCTTTGTTCATGGGCAGCTATTCGAATTGGCCTCTTGGTCAGCTTGATCAGCATCACTGGAACCTCAAGCAGCCTGTCGGTAACAACAAGGTGTGGTTTACTGGAGAGAGCAACTCGCGCGAGATGTTCGGGTATGTTCAAGGTGCATGGGAGGACGGAAAGGAGACTGCGGTCAAGGTGGCGGGTTGTTTGACGGGTACTAGCTGTCCTTCAAGCCTTGTATACGAGGACATCAAGACGTGTACTCAGGCAAGTGCGCTTGAGATGCGGAAGGCGAAGGCAAAGGCGAAGCGTGATAGCCGCAAGTAGTGACGAGGATCATATATATAGAGAGCATTATCTGGATCTCAACGTGAAGTCTTCCTGTAGCCCTGAATGAATAACTGATCAATGTACATGTAGTCGAAACGTGAGGTACCAGCCGCCATTTCTCTCTCGTCGTACGGAGGTAGCATGGCGAATCACGCACCACCCCGCTGCATCACGTGATCGGGAAAGCACGAATCGCGGTACCAAGGTACCGCGCTAGCCCTTCGTATTCACGTGGCCAGGCGCCTCTTGAACCTTGTGGAGCAAATAAACCATTGATGACTGCCGACCTTCAACTGTGGTCTCTCCTCACTTCACTTGTGATTTGTCTTCTACAGCCTCAGCTATGCGCGGTCACGCGATAAGACATGCATTGAGCGCTGCGGCGAGGATAACGACCAGAAGACTCGACTCCGCAGGTAAAAGTACACGCATTTCCTTGCCTGTCAACACGCGTTCCATCACAGCACGCTCAAAGGCTAGCAGCTCGAGCTCAGGAATCAACACGCGTACGCTGGCTATAGGAATTGCTGCTGGCTTGGCAGGATGCTTTACCCTCGCACAGCTCGGCCGCAACACTCTCGCCGAAGCGCCGCAAAAGGACAACGACGAAAAGCCAGAACACCGGCTGTTCAGGCTCGACGAGATCAACCGCCATAACCGCGAAACTAAGGGTTACTGGGTTTATCGTGGTGATCGAGTCTATGACATCACAGACTGGGTTCCGAATCATCCAGGCGGTGATGTGATCTTGCGTGCTGTTGGTGGCAGCGTGGAACCTTACTGGTACGAAATCTAGGAACGACAGCACCCTCTTGTTGTCAGTCAATTAACATCATTTGCAGTATGTTCCACCTTAAGCCCTGTCTGGGCCCTTCCCTTCAAATTTAAATTTTAATCTCGCTGAATCAATATTGCGATGAATCTAACCAAAACTCTTCAGGGAACATCTTCACCATCCACCAGAACAAGGATGTTTACGACATACTTGAGCAGTATTTCATTGGCAAGATTGACCCTCGCGATCTTGTAAATGGCCACGCGCCACAGGACAAAATCGACGACCCGTTCAAATCTGATCCGACCAGAGATCCTGCTTTGCTAGTCCACACGCCGAAACCGTGTAATGCAGAAACACCCGACCAAGATCTTGGGCCATATGTGACACCTACTGAGAAATTCTATGTCCGAAACCATCTGTGGGTGCCTAGCGTGTCGGATCCAGACAGCTATCGCCTCACCATTGAGCTTCCAGATGGCGAAGAAGCCTCTTACAGCCTGGAAGACCTACGCACGAAGTTCAAGCAACACACCATCAACGCGACCCTGCAATGTTCTGGCAATCGCCGCCTGCACATGACTCAAGGCTCCCGCTCCACCAACGGCCTGCAATGGGGCGTCGGCGCAATCAGCAACGCAGAATGGACGGGCGTCAAGCTTCGTGATGTGCTTGCTGACAGCGGCTTTGCCATCGCGGATATTCCAGATGATGTCAAGCACGCACAGTTTGTCGGCATGGAAGCCTACGGTGCCTCAATCCCCATCGACAAGGCATGCGATAAGAACGGCGACGTCATGCTTGTGCACACCATGAACGGACAAGATATTCCTCGCGACCACGGCTATCCGCTTCGCGTGCTGGTTCCTGGCACAGTCGCCGCTCGTAGCGTCAAATGGATCAACAAGGTCATCCTCTCAGAAGACGAATCGACTTCGCAGTGGCAACGACGTGACTACAAGTGCTTTGGACCAAATGAAGGCGACAAGCCAAACTGGGACGCAGCACCAGCAATCCAAGAAACCCCAGTGCAATCTGCCATCACTTCCGTGCGCTGGCTGACGGCGGACAGGCTGCGCGACAACGACCTTGCCCGCGCCTACGGGCTTGAGGAAGAGTCGATCGTGCTGCAAGGCTACGCCTTCTCCGGCGGCGGGCGTGGCATTATTCGTGTCGACGTGAGCACCGATGACGGCAGGACATGGACCCAAGCGCAACTCAAGCAGCACGAGAGCAAAGGCAGCAAGTCCTGGAGCTGGCAGCAGTGGGAGCTTGTGATTCCTGCACGCAAGGCACGAGGATACTTTTGCGTGAAAGCTGTAGACGAATCTTATAACTCACAACCGGAGGGCTTCGAGCCGTACTACAATTTCAGAGGGAATTTGGCGAATGGGTGGCATCGGGTGCCGGTGCATCGGTCGGATAAGTAGAAGTGGGTGTTGTGTGATAGTAGGTGGATCTCTACACTACAACTAATTTCATTTCTTCCGGGCTTGCGCACCTGCTTCGTGATGCGAGCCTGATGGAGTCAACTCAATGGCAAGCCAAGGTGACTGGGTCGCGACTGCCTTGCTAGACTCGAACGACTTGCTAGACTCGAACTTCAGCCGTGCCACTTACATCTCCGCCTGCACTTCTACATCATCACGACCTCTCTGCCTCATCCACCCTGTCGCAGTGCAGCCGCCCCCTCTGGCATCGACTTGAACCACGCGAACCTCGACAGCCTCACTTCGCGCCGTAATTTCTTCTCTCTACCATCATCACACCGTACCACCGCAACATATCTCTCCTCTCGACACCACCGCGGGATCTGGCATCGGCTGACGCAACAAATACACGACACGATGGCCAGCAAAACGGCCTCGAAGGGCAACAAAGCCATGCGCAGCGACAACCCTCCCAAGCCAGACTTTGAGCGTTCCGTCGCCATGACCACAAGTGACAACTCCGTCCGCCTCGGCAGCAGCATCGCGCACTCGCCTCTTTTCAAGCTGTCTGCGGAGTTGCGCAACACGATCTATCGCCTTGTGCTAGTCGAGGGCCACGATGGCTGGTTCGGCGAAGAACCGGTCGTCGTCGACGAGATCAATGGAATCCCTGAGCCCGGCCTGCTGTTGAGCAACAAAATCGTGAGATTCGAAGCCTCGGGAATCTTCTACTACGAAAACCACTGGAATTGTGAAGTTCGCAATTATGATCCGGCTCCCGTCTTGCTCTTGCAGTCGAAACTGAAGATGCCGTTCAGCAAGCATCCGATGTTCATCAACATCATGAGCCTTCGAAGGAAGGTAGACAGGAAGACTTGGCCCAACTTGCTTTCCTGGCTCCACTTGTGCCACAAACGCAAATGTCCGTCATTCTTCCACGGAGTCGACTGTATCAGTGATTATTATGGCCGTGACGCGTATGCCGAGATGTCTGTATTGCATGGCTTGTTCGAAGTAGTGGAGCGCTGTCCGGAGATGCCATCTGATATGCTTGATCGTGTGATCACCCCCATGCACCTTGCATGGGAGAGCGGCGCATATTCTTTTTAGTGAGCAAGTTGTTCGATGGCAGCAGGTTAGTTCTGCTCACGTCAGTGAAGAGTCTGCAGCCGCCAAATTTGAGCTGTTACGGACCGCGCCGGCTGGAGGGGTTGATGGCAGTGCTTGGACTGAGGTTGTCGCATGGTATCATGAGGATCATCCTTCTGTCTCTCTACCGTTGCTGCTTTCAGTGAGGAATCACCAAGACCGCAAGCGAGCATTAGTCAATGAAACATGTACGGTATTCTCACCATTCAGACATCACACCTCAACTTCAAAGTAGTGAGCCAACGGCCACCCGTCTTCCCAACTTCCCATGTCATATGCAGTCTCCATGCACATGCACGCTGCAAGAGTACTTAACCTTGTACAAGCTTCGCAAAAGCACGTTTTGCATTTCCACGAAGCCATCTTGCACCAACAAATGTATCACGATCCAGTCTTGCTCACCAAACGCAATACCTTGCCAGTGAATCTCTACCAAGGCGAGCACCATTGACCCGCCCGAGCAACTCGAGCTCCACACCCATCCGTTGAGCCTCGCAATGTCGCCACCCACCGCGAAACCAGCACAACTCTCTACACCTTGATCTCCCCGCCGAGCTCCGCAACCGCATCTACGAATATGCCATCGAAGGTAAGCCGCGCATTGCATCCGTGAAAACGCGCGAAATGAGCGGCTTGGGATTCATGCGTGAGCACAAAGTGAGGGTCACCGCCAGGACAACAGTAAGAGCATGCTTCAAGCTCACGTCAGAACGAAACGTGGAAGAATCGAAACGTCTAAGACACAGTGGATTGGCGCAAGCTGGGATGTGATGGAATACCCCTTGCCTCAGACTCAAAGAGAGAAGAGCGCCAAGGGAAGATAAAGTAATATATTAACACACTCCTCTTAACCTGCGAATTTGCCACCAGCCCGAATCTGCTTCAATGCCAGGTTGCTGTGGCTCCAAACTCTCTCTCTCAGGTCCTGCTTGTCCAACTTCACGTAGCGTTTTGCAGGGTATGCGCTCTCACCCATCTCGTTGAGTGCATATGCACCACTTCCAGGTAATCCATCAGTCCCTTTCACGGTGTTCGTTGAAGTCTTGGTCCCGCCAGGTGGCAGTGCTGTATGGATGCATGTTGAAGCCAGTGCGATCATCCTGTGCCCGACCTCGTCGAGATTCATGTTCATGCCAAAGAACGGCAAGATTTTCGTGAAGATAATACGAAGCCACCAAGGATTGTCTTTGCTGTACATGCCTTTGTGCACCACGAGCCCGGGGAAAATGTGGACAAGGCGCAATTGCTCAGGATGTCTCTTTGCGAGTTCTTCGAAAAAACAAGTGTGCATGTACACGATGTGCGATCGTGCTTGGAAGTAGCTGTAGTGAGAAGGCTGTCGTAAGGACAAGTCTCCAGCATACAGCTTTGCTTCCATGCCTGCGGCATAGACGGAGACGACTGTAGCGGGAAGTGCGGATGCGAGGAGAAGTGGTAGCAGTTTCGTGATGCAAGCCATGCGGCTATAGTAGAAGCGGGCCATGGTCCCATCGATGCCCTCCGCAGTATCTGTAAGAGTCAGTGAACCGGGACGACGAATCGTTAGCTCGTCAAACAGACCTTGCCTAGGAAGAAAGAGCTGCCCGCCATGCGACAACATCAGGTAGTCGATTCGGGGATACTCATTTGTGAGAGCAGCGTTCTGAGTTTCTGCTTGGACAAGCTCCTCGCATGCTGCGTCGACATCTTTGATGAGTGCGTAGTCGTTGATCGTAATGAAGTGGAAATGTCCTGCGGGACAAAACTCTCGACATTCGGCTATGACCTCTTGCGCAGCTGAAGCATTGCGACCGATGATATATGCTCGCAAGCCTTTGCCCTGGCGTTTGCCAACTGTAGAAGCCAGAGCCTTGAGACTCAATGCCCCGATGCCTCCGGTACCACCAGCGAAGACTGCGACCAGAGATTGGCGCTGCACGAGATCTTTTTTGACGGCGTGCACGGTATCCATGTTCACCATGTTTTCAGAAGATGTGCCGGGCTTTCAAGGGACTGAAATGTGATGGCTCCGTTCGTTATTGACTAGTCGAGCTCGCACGAGATGCGGGAGAAAAGCAGGATCCATTGTGCTCTACGAGTGGCTATTATATATACCAAGCATAGTGCCACAGTTATGTGCAATCGGAAGATCGCTACATGTCCATTCATCAATTTGATGAAAACGCGAGGATGAATCCGAAAGCGAGGAAGAGGAAGGTAGTTACATGGCATTGCTGATTTCACACATTCGGCAGAATCCGAATCCAAAGCACAGGCCACTCGCACCGGTGTCGTCACGATTGGCCCGGAGGCATTATTGTTAACTTTGCGTGACCTATACAGTATCGATTAAGCATCAAAAACAAGCATGGTTGGACCGCCATTTTCAAGAGACTGCATCGACTCGACCATTCCAGTCTTTCCGGTCGCTCGTATCAATGAAGAGGTACTTCGTATGCAGACTTTGGTTGCCGTTCAAGTCTGACAATTGAATGCATCATCGGCAGTGTCTAAACAAGTTCTTCACTCAAGCAAATGCAGCGTGCAGATTGTGCGAGTACCAAGAGGCACAGTCGACACTCATGACTTCAGAGGATGTCGCTCTTGTTGAACCTAGGACGGAACCTCCTGTCGAAGGCCGACTGCTTCTGAGTTGGCCGTTCTTAGGGTACAGTCCCAACCAGATTATCGACTTTGCAAGGCGACGCCTCCATCGAACGTATCTCTCTCCAACGAACATCATTTTCTTGGATCAAAGGGTCAATGAAGACATGACATGCCTGCTCTTGTCACGCAATGTATTGAGCGAAGACGCTCGTGACTTTGTGCAGAGGCGAGCAGACTTTGAATCGTCTTTGGTCATACTGAAGACTATCGAGACAGGATGTGGTGGCACTGAACAACTCGACACGAATTACATCGGCTATGACGGGTTATTGAGAATATCGGTGCGCGACAGAAAGCATTAGACGTCTTCTGTTCGTGGCATCAAGGCCGTGGCACCGAAGATGGCGCCAAAGATAGCACCAAGAATAAGGATGTTACCGTCAGCTAGTGGGCGTAGTGGCCACGTTGAGGAGCCTATCGTACGATAGAGCGCGTGTCGGTGATTTAGTCGTATCTCTCGATAGTGCCTTAGGCCTTCAAAACTGACGCGTTCAGCCAATTATACTCTTAGAATGTTTGATGCCACTGCTGGCACGAGTGGTGCCAGCAGTGGCATCGAAATTGGGGTGCACGCTAATAGATAATCTATCCGGAGCTAAAAAAGGCAAATATTGGTGCCATCTTTGGTGCTAAGGGCATTCATGCCACGAACAGAAGACGTCTATTATTGAGAATGAGCAATGGAACGTGTAGGAGGACAAGGCCTCCGAAGGGGGGAGTTCAAGATTCAAGATATATGACGAGCTGCGTTCAGCCAGCATTCCGAAATTTAACCGATCGCTGAACGGCAGCTAGAATCCTTGTTGTCATCATCGTTATTCCACTCTGTGCACTCTTGGTCCTTGAGATCTACGCACAAGTGTATCACTTCATAAACCTCCACGTGGCATGGCGGATGATACCCGAGCTAATCCTGCTATAGACAGGCCTTTTCGAACCCTCCGGCCTCACAACAAGTCCAGGCTGGGCTGCACCGCCTGTAAGAAACGGAAGGTGAAATGCGACGAGACACGACCTATTTGTGGAACCTGCCGATTGCGAAATGCCGACTGTGAATACTCTTTGAGTCAAAATACTCCGTCTAGCAATGCTATCGTCCTCTCACGTAAGGCAAAGCCGATTACTTCGGCAGACCTCTCAGTCAGTAGAATCGATGCTGTCGCACGCAGACCAGACATTGACACCAACGCACCCTACGCCGATGCTCTGAGCTCAGCACACTTCGGACCCGTTGACTATGTAGACATGAAGGTTTTATGGTTCTACACCTCAGCCACATGCAAGTCTCTCTCTGGACAAGGTGAAGACCAACGGCCTATTCAAGAGACACTCCAGAACGCAGTCGTGCGATCCGCTTTCGAGGCGCCTTTCTTAATGAACACACTCCTAGCTCTGTCCAGCCTTCATATGAAAAGTCTCGGTCAGGACATTGGAGCCAAGAAAACTCTGTATTACTGCGGCATGGCTTTCGAGGGCCATCGCAAAGCTATCACGGTGGCACACGAGAAATCATACGGCGCCCTCCTCACAAACGCGCTGCTACTGTCTCTTCTTGCATCTCCAGCGCTCCGCAGGACTGGAGAGCCGAGGCTCCTGCTCATCGATTGGCTGTTAATGTGGCGTGGTCTTTCCTCCGTGTTCGACATCACCGGCTTCGAGTGTATCGCATCGGGCGGGCTTAGTGCTTTGTTCTCGAGGCCCGATATCCAGCCTCACGCGACGTCGGCTGTGGTTCCCAAAGAATTGCTCACCATGTTGTCCCGCGTGACTGCGGATGATGAAGAGTACTCCGCTGTGCGTACATACCATGAGGCGCTGCGATGCCTGGGCTCTCTATACCACCATCTTTTTGAATACGGCATCGACAATACGATGGCAATGCGAATCGCCACATGGCTCACCCTTCTGCCCGTGGGTTTCGTGGCGCTCGCCCGTGCGGAAAAGCCTCGAGCCATGGTTATCCTTGCGCATTACGCTGCATTCTTAAAACTGGCTGATTCTTTCTGGTGGCTGACCGGAGTGGGCGACTCCTCAATCTACGACATCTGGCAAAACCTCCCGTCCGAGTGGCATGAATATGTACAGCTTCCTGTGGAAGTGATGGGAGCTGCTGGGAAAGAAGAAGCTTGCTGCCTCCTTTTGAATCACCTCTTCGAGCCCAGCGTCACACCAGATGCCTTGAGCTGAGCAGCGCTCCGCAAGATCCAAACGCTCGATTGCGAGCTGGAAAGTCGTGCAAAGGATATCTCAGATCGCGAAGCCTCGCACGAAAGAATCGACTCTCACTGATGTGGTCGAGCACACGCCTTAGCACAGTTCCTGCTATCTCGAGGAGATGGTCTAAGTGTGGGCCAACTCTTGGACTATCATCTTGCACCACCAAGAGCCCCGAGAATGCAAAGCTGGCAGTCTCCAGACCAGAAGGAGTTGTCTGCCGTCTGATGCGACCGTCCGAGTATCTGTCGGACCGATTCCTCGAAGTTTTGAGGCGAGAGAGGCGACCTAGCACGTTTTTGATAACAGTCTATCTGCCCAGACCAAGTGGCACAACCAGCTGAACAAGACAAATAGTACCGCATCGATTGTTAATTTCTGGGACCTGTGCGAGGCAGGTCCACTTTTTCTCCGAAAGCAGGATCACGCTCCGCGATCTCCACTTCTTTTTGAACACTTCACTGACTCTGCTCTGCGTGGGCGAAGGTTCTAAGATCGTCAAAATTGCTTTGCTCGGCGGACTTCAAGGGCAGCGGGCCGGAGGCTGAATTTCTCAAGCTTATCAGATCAGCCTGACAGCCTCACGGAAATCCACTTGGCGGACACGAGTAACAAGAACTACTCCACAGTACATGGTTTACGACATGCAAGGGACCGGATTTTAATGAATCGTACCTAGGCAACGCTATCGGTATTGCCAGTCACACGCCAATGGAAACCGGACGCGATTGGGGTTTCAACAGATGTGTTCCATTCTCTCACAGTGCTATGCCATGGTCGGACCGGTCAATGCAATTCTGCGGCTCGAAAACATACTATCAGACAGAACCGCCGTACCGTTTGGTGAAAGTGGCGCCGCCGCGCTGATGGACGACGGAGATTAAAGTTCGTGTGGAAATCCCACACCGAGTAATATCCAGTTCAGCGGATTGAGTGGTCTCACAAGCTCGCCGTCTGAGTCCGCCGAGCAAAAGCATCTGGACTTTACCGGCTAGGAAGAGGCCACTCTTCCGTCACTATCGTTCCATGATGCATGTGGCAGCCTGACTGACTGGGATGAGTACGACCCGCTTGCCGATCTTGAGCTTGAACGTGCAGCGAGCGGCACTCTTCATCTGCTGTACCCTGATCTGTACGAGGAACCTGTGGAGAAGCACGATCCAGCTGTCGACTTGTCAATGTACGTCGCCAAGGGTTGCCCTGGCGAGAAATGGGAAGGTTCCACGAGGAAGGCTTCTGAACCACATTATTGAGTGACGCTCGTGTGTTCTTACATTCAGTCTCTAGCCATTACGATCATCGATGCCAACGCGCACCTGCTCACTGCCAACAAGAATGTCAAAGCATGTGTTCAGACGAAGAGTCGTAAAGCTATCAGACTGTCGCGGGCATGCGAACGTTGAAGGCATTGGCCTTTTCATTGGGCCTGAGGCGCTCTCTGCTTTCGAAAAGAGACATTGCAAGCGGGTCACAAGACTGGCAGATTCATTGAGCATTTCGCCTTGAGAGTCTGCCACCGAACACGAGCAAGGGATCTGACTTGTCGACCATGGAGCCGATATTGTTGCTTTGACATCTTGGATTTTTGCCGGGATGACAACTTTGTGATCTATGCTGAGTGGAAGCGCCCTGATAAGGAGGTCAGTCGGTATGGTCCACGAATAGCTATCAGTGGGTCCTGGATATAAAGATCATCACACAAGAGCCTGACATTTGATGATGTTATGTAAAGATGTTCCGCACAGCCCTCCGCAATTAAAGTGCAAGATCTTCGGATCAGTGTCGAGGCGGGGCGTCTGCGATACCGGAGATAGCCGTCACCATTATCTGCTACACTGTGGTCGTCGCCTATTGAGTTGTCAGGAACCAAGACCGCGCTCGTAGTATGTTACAGATCGCCTTCTAGTCACCGCAATACGCAGGATGTGACGAGAGCCTTTAGTCGGTTGATAGCTTTTCCATCAATCAGAACTATAATGAAAGCCACGCGTAATGTCAGCGCGAGTTCAAGTTTAAGCCATCAAGGTATAAGTTATGTATAAGTTATGGAGGATCACGCTATGACACTGTGCCAAGTCCGTATCTAGAAACGACCGCTGCAACTGGCATCTCGCAAGCTCGTTCGGCCTGTCATCGGAAGAAAGGATTGCTTTTGTCGAAGGCCATCCTTCGAGATTATTCTTCCTTCAATCTCACGCACGGTCGCGAACAACCGTCATCTTACTCAAACAAGTTCAACGTACGCCACCCTTCTAGATGAAGCTATTCAACATTCAGGAACATTGGTGGAATTTTTGGAGCGTTTGGAAGTGTGACGACAGTTCAACTCGAGAAGCTTTGATCTTTTCTCGAAGCCTAGCGTATGGAAGCTTAACTTTAAATACTCTATGTCATTAGAGTTCCGTGACGAGCCGCGTAACGCCCCCCGAGCGTCCCCACGAGATACCATGCACTTCTTAACCTTGTATGTCGACTTCAACCTTGCATCATGAACCTACCTGACACGTCAACGCGACATCTGATCCGCCTCACTCGGCGTAATGTTAACCACGGACCGCGAGATGGCTATTGATGTCCAAAAATGCATCAGGATTCACAGGATCATCCTCAAGCAATGATAGTTTGGTGGCAGTCGGAACAGTACGGGCCATTGGTTTGGAGATCACTAGGTTGGTAATACGAATCAATTGACGTAGCTATAGGATCAGAAACTGGGATGGCAGGACCGTGAACACCTTCTCTTCCCACATCTGATCACGCGCTCTCTGCATCGCGCCGACTTCAGCTGGCCTCAGCGCCCTGAGCTCCACACAGGTTCTCGCAGTAGTAGGTGAACTATTACAGGACAAATTAGCGACTTTGATTTGTGAATGTGGGAGCGCCAGCCTCACCTCGTCACCACCAATGTGCCAGGCGGGAGAGTTGCATTGAATGCCATCCTGTATTCCGATTATCAGCGTGTCTTTCATTATGAAGATCAGCGCTCAGTACTCACGAAGTGGCAGTCAGGGCACGTGTCCCACTGGTTGCCGCCTTGGTCTCTACGGTTATTGTAATAGGTGCAAGCGCAGTTGGTAGCATCGATCGCGATCTCGTAGTCCTTGCGCCAAGTGTAGCTGACGCTGAATCCAGTACCACCGACAGGTGCAGTGGATCTTTTGTCGACGCAGACAGCGGAGCTGTGCAACTTGGCAGATGCGCTAATGAGGGATGAAGTCAATACATAGCGCCGTAATGGAGTATTCGACTGCTGCAACGTACAGAGGAGCAAGAGCGGAAGCCACAAGCAAGAGAGAGGGCACGATAAACATCTTCTTGGTGCTTGGTTGTTTGATGGTTTGGTGGCTGAGTGTGCTGAGTTTGAAGATGAGATTGAGATGGTGCAGACGAGAACTGAAAGGAGGGAGAGCCTGCCGTCTAAAATACTGCTGCAATGCTACTACAAGGACTCTGCCACAATCTCAGCCAAGGTCGGTATGTCGTCGGCTTCTCTAGCAGTATCTCACATGCATCTGGGCGAAGCTATGATACGGACGCGTGACCATGGCTAATCATGCCTGGGTTGAAAGCGGTCTGGAGATATGGTCACCTGAAAGTCAGTTATAGTGGCGCAAATGAATTCTATCGCAGCATTGACAAGTCTTCTCGCAGATCCAAGAGGCATGTTGCGGGAGAATCCGAACTGGCAATTTAGGAGTGGCGCGGCTCAGCCCTGGGTAATTGTAATAGGCTTTCAATCACCATGAAATCTGGGGGTCCGGGGCATCATAACGCTGAACTATGATAAAGCAGCAGGGCTGACTCCTCCGCACGTGTTCAAGGAACAACTGCGGCAAAACGAACTCTCACCCAGCAACTGATAGCCTCATGTTCATGGAGAGTTATATAAAGACCCATCGCAACCCCAGGACATAGCAATTCTCTCCATCATCATCATCGCAATCAAATCAACTTGTCAACAATCGTTCAGATACTTCTCAACCAACCTTCCGCAACAATGAAGTTCGCCTCTACCCTCATCGGCCTGTCTGCCTTGGCAGCATCCTCGAGCGCCGCACCGGCGGGCCCCGACACTTCTGATGTCAGAGGCCTTGTTGCCATGAACGGAATCAGTGAGTCTCAGTAGAGCCACCAAACTGCCCCTGGGATGGCACTACCAGATGATGCAACTATTGTACTAACATCTATTTAGCCGAGTACATGACCCTGGATGAATACCGCGCCAAATTGGAGGCTGCTGGAATTGCGACCAAGGCCCCAGCTCTTGACCCTTCCTGGACCAGGTTATCCACTGATGAGGCTGAGCAAGAGCCTGCCGAGGACGAGATTGAGGTTTCGGAAGAGGATGTGCCTCTCGAGGAACGCCAGGCCAGCTGCGAATGGACCAAGTCGGTCATTATGGACAAGGAAGAGACATTCGTCGATTGGGACGTCCAAATGTCTCCTGTTGTCTGCGCTACCTTCGGCGACATGGATATTACCATCACCTCGGGTTACACTGTTGCGAACACGATCGGCGGTAGTGCTGGACTCGACTTCGCGCTTGTCAAGGATAAAATTGGTTCCAGATTCAGCGTCGACTACAGCCGCACTTACACCTCGTCGACTCTCATTGCGCACAAGTCGACTGTCTACAAGGGTAACTGCGGTGTCGTGATCACCAAGCCCATCACCACTCGCAGGTCCGGTCGTATCATGCAGGGATGCCCTGGTAGCTTCAAGCAGATCGCAACTTGGTACGCCGACAGCCACAAAGAGGAGTCTTACGGCGGTGTCAAGTGGGTCGAGGGCTTCATCGACAACTGCCAGAAGCGTCAGGCATCCGGTACACGCTTGTCCAGATGCACCGGTGGCGGAAACTTCGTCTAAATGATAAAAAGCCAGCGGTCAAAAACTCACGGGATGGGAAAATCTTGCACTGCACACGAAGATTGAGGTGGAGACAAGAAACCAAAGGTCTCGGCGAACCAGTGCAAAGTCTGAGAGGTGGTTGGTAGGTGCAGATACAAGGAGGAAACATCGCGAGTAAGAATAGAGGTTGATCGTTTTTTGGAGTTCTTGATTCAGATAGTAGGAGGCAGTGATACAAGTACAGCAATGGTTGTATTCAATGGTGTTTGAGAAAAGGAAGTCACCAGTGAAGTCTTTGCCTCATTCATAAGACGTCTGCAAAAGATGAGTCTTGAGTCAGGCATTGGAGGAGGAAAGGAGGAGCAAAAGACATGCAGATCCCTTCATATGCTTCTACACAGACATAGACGTGCTGTCAACTAGGTTGCCCGGTCACACTACGAGCAGGAGGTGAGACGTTGTTATAATCTGCATAATGGTCGGCAGTGGCGCAAGGGCGACGCCGGCTTCCGATGACGTGCGCCAAGTTGCCCACAAAGACGCTAATGCACCTTTAACCAAGTCTAACGCGTCCTTATTTGGCCGGCGAAACCCACCCAAGGATCCAGGAATGTCTCGAGTAATGCACTGCAGGGTACTTGGTAATAATTGGGGTATGGGGCCGGAGCCCGGCCGAGAATATCCACATCTGCAATCATTGAACGTTGGCCGTTTGACCGTTTCACGGGCTTCGACGATAGCAGTTGCAAAACCTGCCGAAATGCACGACATCCCATCTGAGCGAGCATGCGAGTAAGTCGCAGACTCTAGCTCGGTAACCGTCAAACGCCTTGCACGTGAGAGAACGTCTGTCAAGCCATGCGGCCCGGACGAGGGGGTTGGCGGTTCCCATGTGCTCGATGGCGTGCCAGGAATCTACACATGCAGTTTCAGTCTGCCTGATACTAGACAGTACCGAAAAACCAGGCCATTGAACACCTCGGTGGATTGCTTCTAGCCGCAGCTATGCAAAAAAGCAAAGCCCAGCGCCCCACCGCCTTGCAACGACCACGCTCATCAAGGTCTTGAAATAGGATGGCATGGACAGTATGACCGGAATAAGGTTACTGGTTTATAGCTACGGTAAGCTCCCACGAGAATGATGAGAAGGACCGACAAGTGATACAATTCTCTCGTAAACATCGTTCTTTGCCACGCAACCGGCTAATTTCGTTTACGAGGCTCTCCACCGGTAGAAGAAGAAAACAACCAAGCTGATTCAGCGGCGCAAGGAAGCTAGCTCACAGAGTAAGTTCATGTTCTGCGACGCCGAGTTCGACTGCGTGCTACACTAAAAAGCGGCAACGCGAACGCATCGGCCGGCATCTTCTCTGCTGCGCAAGGAACAGCGACGTATCCATCGTCGTTGGACCTTGATGGATGCGCATAACATTTGGCACAAACTCCCGCAGTTTCGCTCGTCATCAGAACAGTGCTGAGCACGGTAGCTTCACGAAGCCATACAAGCTCATTCGATTGAGGAGTGCTTGTGATATTTGTGACGAAGATGCAACAGAAGCGCAAAAAGGACCGTATGGTGCCTGTAATTGTGTCATTCCTGACTACTCAATGGATTCACCATAAGGCCAACTGTAGGATGAAATACAACCCATCCTAACTAAGTGTGGCACTGGTGTGGAGAACACCGGGCTTTGGTCGTCAGAGCTTGACGAAGAGAACGATGGTCGGCTTCACTTTCTTCAGATTGGCGACTGCACTTTCATCGTTCCGAGACCAAGACAACGATATGAGAAGCGTTATTCTTCTGTTGTCAAGAAGGGTTGAAAAAAAAAAAAAAGGCGAACGCTAGAATTTCGAATGAGACTTCTTTCTTCGCTTCTTGTACATAAAACACGCTGACCCCATTCAATCCGTGCGAGATATAAAAGCCTGCGGCGACCCTCCTCGCGCAGGTGTCCGAGGAAGCCGGAGACATGGACTGAGGCCCGTCTCGCAAAGTCCATCATCAACCCTTCCACCATAGCAGAAATTCGTGGTACAGATGGACTTCGCCGGCAATCGCATTACAGTCATGATGAACCTCTGGCAGACCCTCTCGTACCCAGCAAACGGAAAACTCTCGATTCCAATCAGCGCTGAAGCAACGCCAAAGGACCTCATAAAGGCAGTAGCAGCGCTCAGATTAGACACAAGCATCAGCGAAAAAGACATAGCCTCCCAGGATGATCTCTTTTGTCCTCAGTGGTCAAGGCATCCATGCAGCTGGTGAAGTATGCATTACTGACCGTGCCCACGCGTAAGGCACCTCGCCCTGCTATGATCAGTGTCGATCCGTGCAGTAAGGCAAGCTAGCTACTGTACCTTCGAAGAAGTTCCTGGCGTTCTCGTTCGGTGTGGAAAGAAGTGCAATGTATCTGTGCCGTTTCCGTGCCAGGCCCATGAGATAAAGATGATGTCGTAGTATACAAACGTCGAAAGCAGTGAGTGGAGCTTGTCGTTGCCGAGGTGAAGCTCACATTGTACACGTGTTGTCTAACTCGAAGTTCCAGTTTATGAAGTTGATAATCTGTTGGAGCTCGTACCGTTGCTGTTGCAACAGAGAGTGGTGCTGCGAGCTCAACGCTTGAATAAAACCCTTCACTGAGGCTTCGCGGTAGCCTTCCGCACATAAGGCCTGAAATCAACAGTGCTGGACACCTTGATAGTATCAAGGTTGCTCAATTTCACCCACTCAGCGGCTTCGACGTACTGCTTCTCATTCTCATCGAGCCCTCTCGTGGAGATCTTGCCGCCGACATACGCACAGGCATAGTACATCAGAATGCTGTGGTAAGGTAGGTTGTCAGAGTGGGTGGAGCGGAAGAGACTCGACTCTACGCCCATGACCTGCGGGTTCGTAGCGTTGATGCCGGTCTCCTCCTTCAGCTCTCTGAGGCAGGCGTTTTGAGGATCTTCGCCGAGTTTCACGCCACCACCAGGAAGGTCGTAGGCGCCTCCGTTTTGTCGAAGGAGCAGAATTTGATTGTTCTTGACAACGATGGCGTAAGCTGCTGGTCGCCACTGGAGGCTGTCGGTGGGTACTGCGTGGTTGATGCCGTATATGTCGGAGCAGATAACATTTTCTGGTATATTCTGGAGAGGAGGAAGCGGGAACTGCGTAGGTGCGCTGGGCGGTGGCGGTACGACAGGTCCGCTCATGCCCGCCACCGTGCCAGTGACGGAGTACCCAACAGGGTTAGCGGGGTCATTGGCATTGCCATTACCCATTTGTGCAACAGGAGCCTGATTCGGACTGTCAGCAGCAGGGCTGCCGGACTCCACCATCAAGCCTTTGAGCTTTCGGCGACGCAAAGTAGTACGGCTCAGCTCGCCTTGCTTCAGCGGGCGACCGCATCTGGGCTTGGTCTGCGTCGAGCCGGTTTCTTTGACTTTACGGACGACGTGCTGGATGGTCGATTTTGACAGGCCCTCGGCTTTGGCAATATTGCCCATGCTCTCGCCGTTGAGGTAACGCTGATAAATTGCACCGCGATGTTCAGGCGGGATTTCAGTGCCTTTCTTACGCGAAGGCGTGCTTTCGGTGATGGTAGAATCGTCATTCTTGATGGCAGGAGTTGGGGTGGCATTTACCACAGGGATCTCGGTAAAGCCCTCATCAACAGGAACAGGCGCGTTATCTTCTGGTGCTGGTGCTTCTAGTGGTGCTGGCGCGGCTTCTGCGTCTGGGAGCACTTGGTCTTCTCGCTGTTGCGCGACTTCTTGTTGCGGGAGGGGCTGTTCTGTCTCCATCGCCATGTCTTCAGTGGGATCCGCTATCAAAGGCGGCATGTTGCTGACACGCGTTTCTTATGTTGGAGTAGTTGTCGACGCGTTGGTTTATGTATGCAAACTTCTGCCGTTGAGCGTGGATATGTACAGAGATATGAGAGCGGCGTGGTTGAGAAGTCGTCGTGCGGTTGGAGACTTCAGCTTGCGGCGGGCCTTTCGCGACAGCAAGAGCGTGGCTGGGAAGCGGAGGCGCCAAGATATGGCCCGAATTTGTACGTACGGAACATCATGCACTAAGGTTTGTATACGATTCGGTCACCAAGCTCGATATACCATATTCCTCCTATCTACAATCACCATGTGAGATAGTGTTATGGTTAAAGAGAAATGCCAGATTCAAGCGCCTTCCATAAACCCGCATTAACAAAGCGACAAGACATGTTCCGTGGTTGCCAATGACAGTTGAGCACATCTTGAGGCGATTGGCTGGTGGCTCTGGCTGGGACATGCGATAGCGGACGAGGGGTCGGTGGGTGAGTGTCAGAGGACAGAGTAGACTGAAGGGTCTTGATGCTGTGAAGGACAGTCCTGTGTGTTTGGGTAGCAGTATGGGAATGTTCGAATGCGCAATGGGCGTTGCTGCTGCAGTAGCTGGCTTCATGTTTTCACTCCCTTGTGAGGCCATTGTCTAATGCCAACGCTGGTGCTGACTTGACTTCACGTATCTACTTCAATTTGAGTTGGCGTCTGGCCCGCGGTCACCATTGCTGCACAGACACAGAGTGCGGTGAGTACGGGCAGAAGTGTGGATGTGGATCTGTCCCGTTCGCTCTCGTTTGCACACAGAGTTGCACTTGGAGTGTGACAGACGACACTGCTACGGCTGTAGGCGGTCGATCGAATACAAGATGGCATTTACATCGAGCTGCGTTCACGCCCCTTGTCATGGATTACTCGCGCAAAGTTAGCTGCCTTACTCAAGTCCAGGTACAGTACATCATAGACACATGGAATCGAATGCCGTGATTCCGTACGCAGACTATTACGCCATGGCTGTTGAAGCTAATGCAATGGAAACGGAAGGGCGGGAGTGTTAGACGAAAGGCTAACGAGGGCAGCTGTGGGCATGTGAAAGGGCTTGAGGGGTGATGCAAGAAAGGCGGAAGCGCTTGTTGCCCAAGGACTACCTAGGACTGCGTGGATGGTAGTCACACTGGCATTATGTGAGAATTATTATGCGTAAGTTGAGTTGTCTTATAGCTCGGAAGCCTTATACGTCGACAACGCAGACGCACATGCAGTGAAGTCTGGCGTAGTGACCAACAGTGAAGACGCGGGAGCTTCAGGCTGCTTGCACACGCGACACGCGCATATTATCGATTGGGCTGGCCTGCAGGGCGGCGGCGGCAAATGGGCAAGCGAGAAGAAGCGGCTTTGGGGGATGTTAGCGGTAGTACTGTGTAGCACACATAAGTGGACATAACATTACTGTTAATGTTTGACCAACAGCACGTGCCTCTCTCATCATCAACTAGTTCGAGGTTCTAGTTCTGCAGCTCGTTGCACACTTTCTGCAAGCACACCTTCCGCCCGCGCGCGCCCACCCCACCCAAATACCTGGCAAAGTCAAGGAGCGGTCAGCGGCAGCACGCGAGAAATAGCCACGCGACTTCCCTGCTGCTGGCTCGCCTGTGACCTGGCAGTGACCTTGCTACTACTGCCACCACCGCTGTTTGTACAAAAGCAAGGTTGGACACCATAACACCACTCTGGCGCTGAGCGCCTCGACAACCCTTTCCCTCCTACGAAACACCCACGGCCACCACCACCACCACCACCTGCGACGCCCGCAATAAACACCACACACCCCGCCGAAGCATGATCCTCCGGTTCCTCGGAGCCTCGCTCTTCCTTTTCGCCATTGTTTTCACCATCCCTCTCGCCTTCGATGTCGGCGGCCGAGCGTGCGGTCTGGCTTTCAGTCTCTCGCTCGCCTCTTACTACTTCTTCCTGAGCTGTCTGCGCGTTGCGACTCCCGATGACTCGAGATGGCGTCGCGCCGTCGTCAACTTCCTGGCTGGCCTGCAGACCCTCGTTATCCCGACCCTGCTCATCTTCTGCTTGAACAAGTTCAGCGTTGAAAATGCCGACGAGGCCAGCTGGGTATCGCGCGCCTTTTACAACGCTACCAAGCCGCTGCAGGAAAACACGAGCTTCAAGGACTGGGTCTTTGGTAGGGACGGACTGCTTGAGATGACAACGCTTGGAGGCTGGGACAAGATGCTGCGATACTCGACACCTGTCTTCCAGCTCGTTGAGGGATTCTGCAGCTTGCTCGTCATTCAGGCCGCTGGACAAGTCACGCGATACCTTGTGAACGGTGAAGGCGGCGACGGCTGGATGATCGGCTTGCTCGTCTTGTCTGCCAGTATCCTCAGCAGCTCCTTTTACTTCCTTTGGAGGATCACCACTTTCCCGGGCATCGACAGCCAGGACGCCATCCTCATCGGCATCGCGATCACATGCGCCTTCTTCCTCTGCGCCTGGGGCATTGGCTCTGGACGCGGCAACGTCGTGGAATCTTCGCTCCTGTTTGCCTACATCACCCTGTGCATTTACCAGATCTTCACCGACTACCAGCCTTCCGCTGGCGACTCTTCCATACCTTTGCAGCCCTCGGCAGACGACTTTCCACCTCTCCCGCCTGTCCTCATGGCATCATACACCACGGTGCTCCAACTTCTCTCGACCCTGCCAACAGCACTGCACTCGGCGTTCGGCTTCATCATTGCGGCTGTTCAGACAATCACACCCTCCGTCATCATCTCTCTCGCTTACCGCTTAGGAGTGCTTTACTGCGCCGCACGTATCATCCCAGCAGTCCGCGAATCAGGAGCTCGTGCTCTGTCCGAGTCGCCTTCCCTGGAAGACAGCGACGGTGTGAGTGGCGCCATGGCATTCCTCTCATACTTCAGCCCCAGCATCTTGATCGCCGTCTACACGAGCTTGCTCATGCAGCACTTCGCATCAGCCTCCGCTGACCACCCCGGTGAATGGTGGACAACCCAAGGCGGCGAAGGTGGTGGCAACGCATGGCGGTGGGCGAACTTGGCTGGCACCATGGCTTTGTACGCGGTCGAGCTTTACCTTGGCAAGGAGAATGACGATGGATTGCACTGGAAGATGGACTGAGAAGATCGTGGCATGCAAACGGACAACAACGAATTGTCAAGCACCGACTTGTTTCACTGGACACGATCCGTTTGAGCGTGTCAGTCGGCGAGTATTCTGCCCACAGGAGGGGCGTGCCAGGACTGGAGCCTATATGGTCGCATATACTACACCGAAGTATCTCGCTATGCGATTGGTTTGGTGCACGAGGAGCCGAACATCAGACTGCAGCATGTTGCCTACGGAAGAGAACAAGGAGACAACGGGACAGAGCGGTGGACTGCAAATCTTGAATGGAAGGAAACCAAGGTTGAGATACGGCAGACTTGTGGGGAGGCATGGGCGCCAAGGGCATACTGCGAAGCATGTGCAATCGGAATAATGGGTGCAATGGGGATTACGTAGAAACAGGTATGTGCGGTGCTGTGCTGATTCGCACGGGACTCTGAGAGTCCAGAGTGCTGGGTTTGGCTCACGGAAAATTTGCAGAGCTCAAGACAAGTGCGAACATTCAAAGTCTACCAAAGTGTGTAGTTCCCGTTCGTCTCATCCTGCTGCGGCCCTCAGGAGCCGGCTTTGCTGGGGCTCTCTTTGCCCTCTGTGCTCGCGCGAAGGGCGCCGTTCTCACATGAATGAGCTGTCTCCTTCTCGGTATTTCCCGACCATACTCACTCCGTCCCCGCCAAAAGTAAAAGCAGCAGCATGAGAGTCATAACTCTCACATCGAGACATTCGCTTCTCTCGCTGGCAAGTAGTGATTCGGTGGTGCGGGTATCTGGTGCGATTAAACCAAGGTCTGGGATCTCGAAAAGCTGGGACGACTCTGACTGCGAGATGATTGACAGGTGCTGCTGCCTTTTCTCAAATTGAGACGTTGGTCTTGTGGAAAAAGACTTGGCGACCTCTCCGCGTTCATCTCAACTCGGTTTGAAGGCCACAACTTGATGAGATAACAACCACCAATCACAATACCTTTGTTGCTGCATTGACCACCTCGAAGTTACGCCTACACTGCGAGGGTGTCGTCGGACAGCTGGGGCGTGGTGGTGCTTGTTCCTATTTCTCTGGGCTAATGGCCCTGATCGCAGGATATCGGGGACGCGTCGCGAGACGATGTGCGATATTGTTGAGCAGCGGAGGTGCTACCTGCTGCTTTGGCGGAAAGTTGAGATTGGGTTGTCCAGGAGAGTGACACGGCCTGTCATTTCTTGGAGCACTGAGGCGAGCCGGTGCTAGTTCTTCCTTTTCTGGACTCATCATTGGTGTCCCGGAGCTGGGACTCTCTGCGTGGTATCGAGACCCTGGACGCGCTACCAACCGCTCAACCTACCCGTAACAAACCAACCATGCATCAAAACTAATCCCCCGGAACACCCACTGGAAACACAACGCACGCCTTTAATTGAACACACCCACTTGGCACAACAGCACCGGCAGTCGTAATGATAATGAAAAAGCAGCGTCGTTCCAGGAGCCGGTACTGAGAAACACACACATTTCAAGTATACTTTTTCCCTGATCATGTCGCGTCACTCGAAAGACTCAACGGCAGCACCTCGGCACGCGGACTTGCAGCACGGTAGACGGCATACATGTATCACAGGAACTTCAAAACGACGACTGCGAGGCGCAGCTAGCGCACGGCAGCATACCACTACCCGTGCGATGGTGACACAGTAGGTGGCGAAGATTGAGCGGAGCAGGTTTGCTTGCCTGCTGTGAGAGAGGGGAGAGAGGGGATGGGCTGGGTGATTTCTTGCTCGGCCTGTCGAGTCGTTCTCCTTCGAGGACATAACAAGACGAGCGAGACGACACCCTTGTGCTAGTAATACCAGCCGTACTTGCTTCTTTGAATCAATGGCCCAAATCGCTCTCACGACGGTCTTCACGCCGGCGGCTTCCTGCTTCGACAATTCGTACACTTTGTATGGATCGTCGGTGTACGTCAAGGACGTGCAAGTGCAATCGCTGGAGTGCTATCCCGAGGGTTTCAGGGCGCTGTGGTCGGTGGGAGTGCCGTTTTCGCCGGGCGTTTGTCCTGAGTCTTACGTTGGAGTCTCTTCTTCGGACGGCGAGGGGGATAAGATGAGGGTGCTGTGCCGTCCGGAGTAAGTCGATGTTTCTTTTTTGGATCAGACGATTGATGGATTGGCTGACTTGGCCGAGTAGGTCCATGACTGCTCACAATGGTGAGCTGGGATGCTTTGCGGAAATTCACTCGGAGACTGTGCTTGCGTTGCCGACTGGTGTTGTTACGGTCAAAGGTGCTATGCTGGCTATGCATGGAATCCTAGTTGAGTGGGCTTCGAACGATTTATTTGTACTGCCTGCTATGCCGGGTTCTTCGCATACGACTCGTCCCATCGAGACGTCTTCGGACGGGCAGCATGAGGCTTCGACAACATTATCTGCTTATGCATTGCCGACATCGAATGCTATATCAACGCACACTCGGACTATCACGCCGTTGATTACTATCACAGAGTCTGAAATGGAAAAGGCTGAATCACAAATGTCCGATGGTGCAGGAGGCGCAACATCACTCACACAAGATACCCTCACTTCAGAAGCATCGTTGAGCTCACCGCAGACATTCATCACAAGCGCATCCCCATCAGCAGCAGCCTCCGCTACGCCGCACACAGCTTACCATCTCCCGCCAGGCGCCATCGCCAGCATCAGCATCAGTGCCGCAGCCAGCATTGCAATACTTGCAGGGCTCGCTGCATCAGCAATTCGCTTTCGTCGACGACGACATCGCGCCAGAAGTCACAGTGGTGGAGTGGACGTCCGTGTTTTCGACTCGGCATCGGAATATCACGAGAATAAGCGACGCTGGTCGCAGCTCTCTTCTTCGTTCGGCACTGTTTCTCGAAGTGGAAGTGGACGGACGGATGTCGGCGAGGCGGATTCGAGTGCTGTGGTGATGGGCGTTGCTGAGCTTGAGGGGAGTTGAGATGCTGGACTGCTCTCTTCGGGAGTCTTGCGAGGTTTTCGGGCGAGGAGAACATGCTTTAGGTTATGGGAGGTCGTACTGACGGACAGATATGCTACTTGTCGCACTGTTTCGAACTGGCGATCTGGGTCTGGGTAGTATGATACCTCTGGAGAATGTGTTCAAAGTCAAAATCTTGGAGTTGAGTTGCGCACTGCACCTGCCACCTTATTATTGTCCCAGTGGCGACTGCAGTTACGTAGGTAGGCGCGCATCACAGACCTTCCAGCTTGTACTCAAGACTTTCTTCGCCTTCTTCTCTTCCTCTAAGAAGTCTCCTTTTTTCTCCAGACAGCAAAGTATTACCGTACGTCCCCCACTCCCATTCCTCTTCCCTGGTCCGCTCTCCTTGGACCTTGGAACGTGCCAACGCTGCAACAGAAGACTTCGTCAAAATATTCTTACGAAGCATTCGCTATTTCGACTATGGCGAGTACATCGCTTAGGTTTGGTAAGCCGAAAGACCTATTCCAGGCGTTGGTCTCTCAGAGGACATGGTGCGCATTCATTCACCGGCTGTGCTTTGCTGACCATTGATTCTTCATGAGAAGGACTGTGCAAGGATTCCGAATTCAATGGCCGCCGTGCTTTTGGCTTCTGCAGCTTCCACTGCTTGACCGTGACCCAACCCTAAAGCCATAATCATTTTTGTGCATGTTAGATTGTTTTAAAAATCACATCGTTGCCCCTCTCAAATCTAGAATACAAAGTTATCTTACTACCTCCATTGTAAGACAAGCACCGACACCGCACTCTACCTAGCGCTATACACGGATTACTCACGCAAATCCCATCGAACATGGCGCCTACGAGTCCGGCATCAAGTACGAGCTGACTGCTCGCGGCGAGCTGTACCAAAATAACCAGAAACACGCCTTCCACACGATCAGCCACGCTGTAAGGCCGCTTGCGGACAGAGCTCGCGAATGCGTGAAATCGGCGCGTCCAGCGCGTCGACGACGGTTCGGAGCTTTCCTGTCAGTCGCGGCGGACGAAGTGCTGTGTGACCAGACCTGTATGGGTCCTGGTCAGTCGCCGCAGGAGCCTGCGAAAGAGAGTGAAATGTGAGCTGAGCCGCCGAAATGGCGTGATGCCGATTCTGTGCATTTGCCGGAGCTATTAGAGCATCGACCTGGGCAAGGGAATTGTGATTCGTAGCGATGGAGAGAGCGGTTTGTTTTATTTTGTTTTCAAAGGCCGTGTTTACAGATTTTGAAATGCAAGTATGAGTGATGTTGTTCTCAAAGTGGAAAACGCGTGGCAGTGGTGATGAGAGAAAGACAGGCGGATTCTCGCGTGGTGGGGCAAAAAGCCAAATTCACCCCTCCATTGCTTGCCATGCGATGACTGTAAGACGCCGAAAGCGTAAATCGGCCAGACGAGTCTCGCGAGTCTCATCTCACACTCGATATACATTCACTTGCACTCTCTCACCCTCGACCTCACCAGCAATCTCTCCACCCTTCACTCACACATACCTTACAGCCTCCGGCGCCCGTAACGCTTCCGCAGCCGACCACCAGTGAAGCGCAACGATCATGGCCAGCGAGAAGAAGGTCATCCTGCCCGAGGAGGGCAAGAAGAACATCCTGATCACATCCGCCCTGCCATATGTCAACAACGTCCCTCATCTGGGCAACGTCATTGGTAGTGTGCTCTCTGCCGACGTCTTCGCCCGCTACTGCAAGGCTCGCGGCTACCCTACTCTCTACGTCTGCGGCACCGACGAGTACGGCACTGCGACCGAGACAAAGGCAATTGAGGAGGGCGTCACCCCCGAAGAGCTGTGCAACAAGTACAACAAGATCCACAAGGAGGTCTACGACTGGTTCGAGATTGAGTTCGACCACTTCGGCAGGACGCCCACTACACAACAGACCGAGATTGCCCAGGACATCTTCACCAAGCTGAACCAGAACGGCTACCTCAGAGAAGAGACAACCCAGCAGCCTTATTGCGAACAGCACAAGGGCTTCTTGGCCGACCGTTTCGTCGAGGGTGAATGTCCTCTTTGCGCATACCCCGACGCCAGAGGTGACCAGTGCGACAAGTGCGGCCACCTTCTTAACCCTCTCGACCTCAAGAACCCCAAGTGCAAGCTCGACGGAGCTACACCGGAAGCAAGAGACACAAAGCACATCTACCTTCTGCTTGACAAGCTACAGGATGCTGTCGCAGAGTGGTCGAAGAAGAGCGGCACCGAGGGCGGTTGGAGTGAAAACGGAATCAGCATTACCAAGAAGTGGATTGACGAGGGACTCAAGCCTCGTGGAATCACCAGAGATCTGAAATGGGGTACTGCTGTGCCCTTGGAAGGATACGACGACAAGGTTCTGTACGTTTGGTTCGACGCCTGCATCGGCTACGTCTCGATCACTGCCACATACACCGAGCACTGGGAGAAGTGGTGGCGCAACCCGGAGCAGGTAAAGCTCTACCAGTTCATGGGCAAGGACAACGTTCCTTTCCACACTGTCGTCTTCCCGTCCTCTCAGCTCGGCACTGGCGACAAGTGGACCATGCTCAACCACCTGTCTACCACCGAGTACCTCAACTACGAGCGCGGCAAGTTCAGCAAGAGCCGTGGAGTCGGTGTTTTCGGTACCAGCGCAAAGGAGACCGGTATTGCCGCCGACGTGTGGAGGTACTTCTTGCTCCTCAGAAGGCCAGAGACCAGCGACACCGAGTTCGAGTGGGACGGTTTCATTGCCGCAAACAACAACGAGCTCGTTGCCAACTTTGGTAACTTCGTCAACCGCGTCCTGAAGTTCGTCAACTCGGCCAACTATGATTCGGTCGTGCCAAACGCACCCGCTCTCTCCAAGGACAGCGAGCTCTACAAGGGACTCGAACAGCACAAGACCGATGTCAACAACAAGCTCACGCAATACAGAGACGCATTCGAGGGCGTCCACCTAAAACAAGCTCTCATCACCGCGCGCGAGCTCTCCTCGCTCGGCAACCGCCTTCTCCAAGAAAACAAGCTCGATAACAGCCTGTTCGCCAACGAGCGCGAGCGCTGCGATGCCGTCGTCAACGTCGCCGTCAACCACATCCACCTGCTCGCCTCAACAATCGCGCCATACCTTCCCGCCACTACTCGCTCCATCCTCTCTCAGCTCCAGAGCGAGCTCCTCATCATCCCCGACAACTGGGAAGCCAACTCCATCCCCGGCGGCCACAAGATCGGCAAAGCAGCTCACCTCTTTAAGACCATCAAGCCTGAGAAGGAGAAGGAATGGAAGGAGATGTTCGGCGGCCAGGAAGTGCAGAAGATGAAGGCTGAGAAGGAGGCCAAGGCGGCTGCCCGTAAAGCGGACAAGGAGCGCAAGAAGGCCAAGCGCGCCGCGGAGAAGGAGAAGGCTGGCGTTGAGGGCGCGGAGAAGGGCTCTGTCGCGTCGGATCCCAAGGCTGGTGATGCTCTTGAGGAGGTCACTAAGGGTACCGAGCAGGTCACTCTGCAGACTAGCTAGATGGTTGCTGCTGTTGTTGTTGTGCTGTGGGGGTTGAGCGAGGCGTTTTTGGGATGGGATGGGATGGGATGGGATGGGCATAGGGCCCTGAAATGGAATGCATGCGTGTTAACGAAAAGTGAACGAGTGGGCAAGAAACATATGAATACATTGCGATTAGAGATGGTACGATGGTCAGAGTGGTGGGTTCAACGCTAGATTTGTGTGATGGGTAGTAACTCAACTGCTACTGATAACCTGTGAAAATATGATGCGAGATCTCAATGCTGTGTTGCGACATGACAAGACTGATGCTCGTCTATACTGCCTCAGTTCATGCAGCAGGCGCCACGATAGAGAGCGAATCTCTGAGCATCCCCGGCGGGCATCTCCAAGGCAGGTTGCACCATTTTCTTCGAAGATGTTCGAAGACATTACTGCTGTCGTCTTGTGCAGGGAGATCAATGCTGGCTAGGCACGGCATCGCGGTGTCTGGCACACAATCAAGCCCACCCATCCACCTTCTTCAGGATGGGACGGAAAGGCCTCATCGGTACACATGTCTGTTTGCTGCTTTGAGACCGTCATAGTGCCTCCCTGTATTCATACTGGAGAGACAGTGAAGTCCGACGGCGAAGGGGTTTGCAGGCAGTCTGCCCAGGAGACGGGAGGTGCTCGTCGTGGCGGAAGGGCCGTAGTAGCGATGCTTACGTTGCTATACGAGACTCTCTTACACTTCAGGTGTTAGTGATGTTGGCGATTATGCGAGGCCCTCTGGTTGCGTTGAGAAGAGCGGATGTGCTGCTGTCAGAGACACTCTCACTGCAGTGTGAAAAGGCAGGTGCCGGGGAGAGAACGATTTCTACTGGCGAGCGAAATCTCACCAAGTCTAGACTTCTAACACACTGACGACGATCTCCTACACCCTTGCAAGGAACGCCCCGACTTCCTGCTTCCCGTGGAAAGTCTCGTTGTACGCCGCGCTGAGATGCAGCTCGCCATCGAACGTCCCCAAGAAAGCTCCAAGACCAGTGCCCAACTCCTCGCCCGTCACCCAAGGATCATGCGCGCGCAGGGCTCCGCGCTTGGCTGCGATCAGCTCGTCGACGCGGCCCATGCTCGAGATCGAAACGGAAGGCGATGAGTTGTTCGCAGGAAGAGGGGCAGGATTCTCGGCCGTACTGTCTCTGATGCGAGGGTCTTTGGGCGTGGCCATGGTGAAGTAGTGCGGCACTAGGGGCGGGTGGGAAGTGTCTTCGCGGATGGAGGTGTAGTATTCTTTGACGATGGGCGCCAGACGCTCGAAGTCTGCTTTGTCGTCGGCAGGTGTGCGAGAAGATCCACTGCCAGGGACGGTGAGATCGAGAGCGAGGTGAGCGCCGGAGACGGAGTGGTAGACTGCTGCGGCGTGGGCGGCCGTGTTATACGGGGTCTTACAGCGGGAGCGCTCGTTGATGAGGCAATAGTTGATGTACCTCTTTAATGATGGGGTGGACTCAGAGGGTTGTGTATCGCGAACGGCCATTGCTATGGCTGTATGGTAGGCGTGTGTTACGCTGAGGGAAAGACTCCGACAGGCAGTCAGAATGGCAGCTGTCTGCGAGGCAGAAACGGTGATGCTCAGTCGTTGGTGTTTTTCAGGCATCTCAGTGGCATTCTTGATGGGCACAGACATGATTGGGATCCCGCGTCTCAAATCTGCATTGGCCAGGGTGATGTTCTCGATGTGTTCGAATTGCTGCGGTGTTATAGCATTGGGCAAAGATGCCGCCACACGGAACGATGGTGAGAGATTCTGGTACTCTTCTCCCCACGACAGGGAGTGTGGCTTGCTTGACGAGTACGCATCCGACGTGTGCTTCAACAAGTTGTCGAAGAGCAAGAGCGTACCAATCCCATCGATGATGTTATGTGGAGCTCGCAGGACGAGGTGTCGGCGAACTATTCTGAGCTCCTCGCCATCTTTGACTGCTTCGGGTGTCTTGAGTACATACAAGGTCGCCAGCTTTGGTACAGGCGGGTCCGAATTGCACCATTCGAGCCCAGTCTTTTGCGTGATAACAGGACAAAAAGTCTCTTGGAGCCACCTTTCCAATGTGCTGGTGTCACTAGAATTGTCTACAACCTCGTAGAACTTACGAGGTTGTTTTCCCTCATACTCGACCCAAGAGGCCAAGGTAGGATGATCAAATCGCAGTCGGGCCCAAGCTTCACGAAGTGCGTTCTCGAGCTTATGCTCGCAGTCGTCTAGGCCTTGGCCGAGTGGAACTTCCGTTGTCACTGAGACATGACCCATGATGGCGAAAAAGTGGCGGCCAGTCGCAGCGTATTGTTGATCAAGCGCGAGATAGAAGTTCTCGATCTCATCGATTTCTCTTTCCCACTTCCCGGGCTGGACTTCCATCCAGGCGAATCTGCCGATAGAGCCCATGGTGACACGAGGCGACTTTTGGATCGAAGCGGATTGTTGGAGCTCTTTGGGCTTGATTTTAATGCTTTGAGAAAAGTATAATACTTGGCCTTATCCGAAACTGCACATGAACGAATGTCAGCTGAAGTTACATTTAGTGATTTTCGCAGAAGCAATGCCAAGGGAAGGCGACCTAAATAGCAAGCTCCTGGCTCTCCCCAGCTGTACTTTTGTAACATAGAAGCATGCAGAAGCATGATCTTGCACTGCAGTATGATCCTCGCGGTGGTCGACAATGGTGTCGGCGCGTGAATAATGAGAAGTCTAGACGTACCTTGGGTCTTTCCACCTGGTGTCAATTATATGAGGCCTTGTATTTCACTATAGAGAAGCTCAGGGAGTTGTTCCACAGATACAAGTGATGTAAAGCAGCGACGGGCGCGATTGGCCAAGCCCGAGGAACGTGGCAAGATATCCACTTATTAATGCTCCGGCCTCTTCCTGTTACGGAGGTACCGTGACTTGAAGTGGACGACTTCCAGCCATTGCATGCGTCCGGTAACACCATTTCTGGTCGACCCGTCGTCAACAACGACAACAGCAGCAGCAGCAGCAGCAACAGTCGCTGGAAATCGATTGCTGCTTTGCCGAAGACTGCAGTCAATCCGACCGAAGCTTTGATTCGTACCGAATTGCTGTGGAAATCTCGAAAGAAGGCCGCGCATAGCAAGTCCTGGCGAGCACATGCAAGATCCGCACGGCAACATTATTGACATGTGCTCCAGTGCTGCAGTGCATGACCAAATGCACGTTGTATAGAGCTGGTGCTTTTTTCTCGGAAGTCGGTAACGACGAACTGGGCCATTGCCGACTGAATGCCGTCTTCGGCCTGGAGGGGTAATAATGCTTCGAGTCGTTCGACGTAACTACTGGCAACTGCACAAGTCATGCTATATCGGATACTCAACGTCGACTGGAACGAGGCTTGAAAAACTTGCTGTGCCAGTAGACCATGCACCCCACCCTATAATTTCCCAGAGCAGCCAAGGACTTGCGCATATGCGAGCGAGCATGTATGTATAGTGGAAGGAATGTCAGCATCATATGACACTGCGCCGAACGATGCCTTGCACGCCAATACGCCTTTCTAAAAGATGGATTCTTGGGTTTTCGCCTAGTTATACTCTTTCACACGTCGATCTAGGTCTACAATAGCCCTACCAACACGAGCGCACGAGACCGGATGTGAAGTTCAGACTTGGCCCGGCTATACGCACCGACATGCCGCCACATTGAATTGCAATTTATCCGTGTCTCTGCAGCCAGCCTCCAGTCGAGCGCCAGCCTCATAGGCACAGCGGCAGCCCACCGGCCACCCACCGCCAAGTGCAGGAGCAGGGTGGATGTCAACCCGAACCTGACGTATCACATTATTGCAGGGCCGGGATCAGGAACAATGTTACATCCACTACCCCGGGGGGACCCCGGCATCCTCACAATGCTGACAGACATTCACGCGACATGCACGCGATCTGTATGCTCTCCCAAATCGCGTGATGCCTTCGTACCTTGCAGCTGAGGTAGCTCGGTGTCAGCATCATCATATCCTCATTTCAGTGCAGGCAGGAAGGATTTTGGGATCCAATTCCCGTGTCCTTGATATTGCCCCATTACCCAATTCGCACTATACTGGCGAGAATGGAGAATAGTGGAGCGCGATTTTGACCGCAACATGCACTCCTCTTTCAGCAAGCGACCGCCGAGCCGGTCGCCGATCCGCAGGTACGAAACATGGTCAGCAGAAACCTGCCGGACTTAAGTATTCCACATCTGCTTCACCAAACTGTGCCGTGAGTGAGAGAATTGCATTTTGCAAGCAACCATCCTCAAGTCGACAAGAGAGAGCATTGTGATCATCATGCTTCTCCCACTTGCGTGTCTCCTCGGTGGAGCGCTGGCACAGTTCGGAAACAATGGAGCACCGGCACGCTGTTGGCAAGTCCTTACTCCACCGACTATGTGCTGACTATCTCAGTTCCCCGACGTGACCTACCCAGAGGGCATCTCTCCCAACCCTAACGCCGTCGCTGGAGCCCAGTCTGACCAGACTTCGCCGCCGAAGTATCCCAGCCCTTGGGGTAGCGGTGCCGGAGACTGGGAAGCGGCGTACAAGAAAGCCATTGAAGTCGTCAAGCAATTGACTCTGGAAGAAAAGGTCAACCTGACTACGGGTATGCCACCAGGATCCTTCGATCTGCCAGCAATCACTGATAGCACCAGGTTCCGGATGGCAGCAAGAGCAATGCGTTGGCCAGACCGGTGGCGTGCCTCGTCTGGGCATTAGAGGCCAGTGTCTGCAAGATTCCCCGGTTGGCGTGAGATACACTGAGTGAGTCAAGCCAAAAGTGGATATGTGTAGCAGTCGTCTCTTTACTGACATTGTGCAGTCTTGTCTCCGTATTCCCTGCCGGTATCAACGTGGGCGCAACCTGGGACAAGCGTCTGGCATACGAGCGCGGTAAGGCAATGGGCGCCGAAAGCCGTGACAAGGGAGTTACTGTTCAGCTTGGACCCGTTGCTGGCGGCCTCGGAAGGGTATTTCAATACACCAAACATCAAGCTGAGCTCGTATACTGACAGTCTGATTCAACAGTCACCCGAAGGCGGTCGTAACTGGGAGGGCTTCAGTCCTGACCCATACCTCACCGGTAAACTGTTCGCCGACTCCATTCGCGGCATCCAGAGCACCGGAGTTCAGGCGTGCGCCAAACACTTCGTCGGAAACGAGCAAGAGCACTTCAGACAAACTCCTGAAGCCATTGATTACGGCTTTAACATTACTCAGCCTGGCTCGTCAAACATTGATGACCAGACGATGCATGAGGTCTATGCTTGGTATGGCACTTTTCTTGACAACCATGACAGGAAACACACTGATTCGCTTCCTCAGGCCGTTCGCTGATGCCGTCAAGGCTGGTGTAGCGTCCTTCATGTGCTCCTACAACCTCCTGAACAACTCGCAAGCGTGCCAGAACAGCTACCTGCTGAACCACATCCTTAAGGAAGAACTTGGTTTCCAGTATGTTTTTCGTCTTACAAACAGGCTTCAGAAAAGCTATGGTGATACTGATCACATTTTGCAGAGGTTATGTCATGTCAGACTGGCAGGCAACTGCCGCTGGTGTGCCTGCTGTCCTTGCTGGTTTGGACATGACCATGGCCGGTGATATCCGCTTCGGTGACGGTGACAGCTACTTCGGTCCCAACCTTACGATTGCTGTCCTCAATGGCACTGTCCCGCAATGGCGCCTGGATGACATGGTCGTGCGCGTTCTTGCTGGCTGGTACCTTGTCGACCCCGATGACTCGATCGATCTTCCCAACTTCCAGTCTTGGACTCCCTACACCTACGGCGCTGTACACGCCCACGTTGGCTCGACTTGGGGCACTGGTGTTGTCAACAAGCATGTCGACGTTCGCCAAAAGCATGGAGAACTCATTCGTCACATCGGTGCTGCTTCGACTGTCCTGCTTAAGAACACCAAGGGCGCCCTCCCACTCACCAACAAGGAGAAGCTGACAGCAGTCATTGGCGAAGATGCCGGCTCAAACCCTCTCGGACCGAACGGCTGCAGGAACCACGGCTGCGATGTTGGCACTCTTGGTGTTGGTTGGGGCAGTGGCCAAGCTGACTTCCCCTACCTCATCAGCCCCGATGCGGCCCTCCAGCACGAAGTCACCTCTCGCTACGGCTCCTACCAATCCATCACCAACAACAGTGCCTTCACACAGATCGACGTGCTGGCCAAGCGTGTGACTGAGGTTGGTGGTGTTTGTCTGGTATTCGCAAACGCTGATTCTGGCGAGGGCTTCATCAACATCGAGAATAACTTTGGAGATCGCAAGAACTTGACTCTCTGGCAAGGCGCGGATGCTATGATCGCAAACGTCTCTGCAAGCTGCAACAACACTGTCCTTGTTCTCCACACCGTGGGTGCAGTTGAGATTGACCAGTACAAGGACAACGAGAACATCACTGCCATCCTGTGGGCTGGTCTTCCAGGTATGATGGGTTAAGGATCGTGCATATTCCATTCATACACTAACACTTGATAGGTGAACAATCAGGAAACGCCATCGCCGACGTGCTCTACGGCCGCGTCAACCCCGGCGCAAAGCTTCCCTTCACCATCGGCAAAGAGCGTTCCGACTACGGCACTGACGTCCTATACACCCCCAACCAAGACGTCCCGCAGTACAACTTCCAGGAAGGCGTCTTCGTCGACTACCGCACCTTCGACCACCGCAATATCACCCCAGTGTACGAGTTCGGCTTCGGTCTCAGCTACACCACCTTCGAATACTCCGACATCAGCGTGCAAAAACTCGACGCCGCGCCCTACGAGCCGAACTCAGGCTCCTCCGGCCCGGCGCCCACCTACGGCACCATCGACAACCGCACCTCCGCCCACACCTTCCCCGAGGACATCACCCGCATCCCGCTGTACATATACCCCTGGCTCAACAGCACCAGCCTGAACGAGTCCTACGGCGCCGCCGGCTACGGCGACAACTCCTTCATCCCCGAGGGCGCCCGCGACGGCTCCAAGTTCACGTACCCGCCCGCCTCGGGCCCCAACGGCGGCAACCCCGGCCTCTGGGAAGACCTCTACACCGTCACGGTGAAGGTCGCCAACACCGGCGACGTCGACGGCGACGAGGTCCCGCAGCTGTACCTTTCGCTCGGCGGCCCGTACGACCCCAAGGTCATCCTGCGCGGTTTCGAGCGCGTGCACATCAAGGCTGGCGAGACGGTCGAGGTGTCTTTCGATCTCGCCAGGAGGGACGTGTCGAACTGGAGCACGGAGAAGCAGGACTGGGTGGTGACGGAGTATGAGAAGACGGTGTATGTTGGCTCGTCGTCGAGGCAGCTGCATTTGTCTGCTAAGCTGGAGTAAGTGAGAGCGTGGCAAGAAGAGGAGCGCAGGGAGGCTCGGGTGTTGGTGCAGATCGTGTACGAAGCGGAGGCCCTAGCACACGAGGTCAGATAGCGCAAGCTCAAATATTATCGCAGTATTGTCCCCGTGCATCGAGAGGGTCTGGTGCTGCTCGCCTTCGTACACACAATTGTTCCTTCGTGTCTGGGAATTACCGTGTGCTAATCGTTGCGATGTTCCGTTGTGGCAGTACGCAGTTCTTTTGAGATTGTTGTTGATTTATTACACTGTACACGAACGCTATATCTTACACGCCAAAGACACATCAAAGCCCATATGTGATTGTCCACATGTCCAATGCCAGCATCTAGCTGGCCATTTATCCATTTCCTTGAACGGATGAAAAGCATGACTTGGACCGCTTTGCTGTGTTGGAAAGATCTCGCTCCCAGTTCCAACGCGGAGGATCGGATTGGCGCATCAACCGCATTTGGCAACTAATATTTCGTGGCGTTGCAACCACCCATCGTCCAAGGTATAGAGTGCCCCGGCGTCGTCTAGATTTCTAAAGTTGACAGACTTGACTTTGATCCGGCGGCAGGCTCCTTGCTGTGCAACGAATACAGACGATACTCGTCGGAGGACCTTGGCCAGATTATCATGGCACATTTGCGCGCGTGCTCTACCCCGAGACTGGAGAGTTGGGTCGAGATGACAGGGCGGCTCCATCGTGATCCTGGAATGTTCAGGACCCGACGCATATGGTTTCGTGGCCCAGTCATCGCACTTTCTCCTCAGACCATTGATCCGAATGGGTATCGCGGCGCTGAGAGATAATCTCAATTGACCCATCTTCCCTCCTCCTCTTGCAAACTATGCCCAGACCGATGCTTGATCCCTCGGGGAGGATGACTTCCACATCGAATACCCTGTGATTGTCGGGTGGAAGTTGCGGCTCTTCGCTGTCGGATTTGACTTTGATCAAGGGAGAGTTGCCTGACTCCTCCATGGGTCCTTCTTCTTCGATCTTCATGACCTGCCTGCCGACTTGCGATGCCACTGCGGCGTCCCAAATTCCTTCTTTGCAATCACCGTAGGCTAAGAAGCGTATTGCCTCTAAGCGCACTGCCCTGACCCTGCACTTGATCGCCGTGAAGTACAATGGCGTGATCCAGCCCATGTCGGCGACAATTGGCGGTATGCTTGGATCGTGGGCGAATTTGGTGCCAGGTGCATCGTTGAATACAATCTCTCCGAGCTGCCAGGAGTTGAGCAGGATGGCACGGAAATCCTGAGTGTGGTAGTCGTACGCCATTTCTCCGTCCAGGCGAAGACATGTCGCGAGCATAATCCTTGCTACCAAGTAATAGCTGTGCAAGATCTTGAACCCCATGACTGTGGCAATGTCTTTCGAGAGTCCAGATGGCGAGCTGGAAGCCTCGTAGGCCATGTACCAGCCTGCAAGACTAATTTGGAGGGCCGCTTGGTATTCTAGTAATTCAGGACTAGGTAAGCGTCGGAGTGATCCTGCTCGTTCCATGTCATAGCGTGCGGCCAGCGTGGTAGCTTCGTTGATGATTCCATCCAGGCACTTCCGCGCATGGCTTGTCGAAACGAATGAGACAGGCTGAACGAGGCTGCGATAAGGTTTCCCAATCGGGGCCGCGAGTTGTCTCTGCCCGAATAGCGTAGCTTGTAGCATTAGCCTACTGAATTGCTCGGCAAGCCAGCCGTCGACCGACTGTTCATCTTTACTTAGGCCCGGGGGTTCGTTGCCCTGCGCTGCTGGCGAGACGACTTTGAGTTGGCCAAGCAGCTGTAAGCCATTGCGCAGGTGCACTTGTGCGGTCTGATAGTGGCCGCGGACGAACTCTAGAGAGGTGAAGACAACACACGCTATGAGCGCTACTCTCAGAGATGCTTTGCTGCTGTTCATGAAATGCGGCTTCAGTCCCGAGATAGCAGAGCTATATTGTCGCAAGCAGAATTGTTCCTGCTTGTCAGGCGCATCTGATTGAGACGGCGGCTGGAGCCCGGCGATGGATGTACTCCTGTGCGCACAGCTCAATGCGAGGACAGCGTGCAGAATAGCAGGCTCGGTGAGCGAAGCCTGCAGGACAAGCGTGTCCCAGAAGCCCGAACCAAAGACGCCAGGAAGTCTCGTGGATGTCTGTCCGGTGAACCAGTCCAGATAGGCGCGTTCCCTGGCATTTGTTACACCTGGACGAGCCGAGATCTGGTGCACGAGTGGGATGGATAATGTGGACGAGCGTTCCTCCGGTGGGGAGTTTGACTTCGCATAACGCTCGGCGTAGCTATTGCCTCCGCCGCCCCATATACCATAGCCATCGCAGACTCGGCCAGTGGAGACGCAGCGATTACAAGCGGGAAAGCGCTCGTCACACTTGACCTTCCTCGCCCTGTTGGAGTAAGCATAATGTCCCGAGGGCGCAGGTATCTTCCCCGAGTACACGTACTTGCATGTGCGACAGCCGGTCTTCACCTTTGCTCTGGTCTTACTTGCAGATTTTGTCACCGTCAATGCAGCACTGCATTGGCTCATCTTCTCCGCGTGCTAGCTGTGGCAAATCTGCACGGCCACTCCAATGCTTCAGCAGCTGACTCGCGGTGTTATTGGTCGTCGATGGTGCGAGGAAAGTTCGCCATGTTAACAGTATAGCGTTCGCATTGCCAATGGAAGTCTGTGGCGAAGAAGCAAGCGCACGTGTTAAGATTGGGGCGCAGAAGGATTCTTGAGGATCATCAAGAAGGGGGTCTGAGCACCTGAAGTTAACTTGCGTGCGTGCGCCCCGAGAGAGCGCGCGCGTGGGTGGGGAAAGGGTGAGGCCGAAGGATCAACTTTCGAAACTCTGAAGACGTGGAATTCTCCGCCAAATCTGCCCGTCATTGGGTGCGGCTGAAACATTTGGCCATTAATATTCAAGCTCCACCTGTGTACCAAGGAAAGATGGTTCTTCTCGTGTCGCTTGTCGTACGTGATTAGTCCAAGCATGCGTGATCGTCGACGCAACGTGTTTGCCTCGGTTGCAACGGGCTCACATGCGTCGATGCAGATGTCTAATCATACTTTGGATGCATATTTGGTCGGATGTCGTGCCAACTCTCCGGATATCTGCTCGCTCGCTTATGTACGTGTGATCTCGCTTACAAACTGTGCAATCCATGACTTCGAGCTGAGACATCCAATGCGAAGGACGCAAAAGTTTCTGCAGCAGGATCAAATGTCGGTATGCATTATAGACATGGGATGAATTCCTCAGATCCTCACTCATGTCAATGTCTTTTCTTCTCATAGGGTTGGGGTTGTGGTTTTTCTCACAACCATTAAATCGAATATTACCTCACGCCTTAGAGGCAGACGCGCTACATTTACTTGGGTAAGATAGAAGTGATCAGCATACATGTATGAATCTAGAACCTTGGTAAATGCGCCTTGAACAGTGCACCAAAGCGACGCAGTCGATATGCTGATGGTGACAATTCACAGCATGAAACTTCGATGTTCATCTGCATGAACAGTATCATCTGAACAGCAATATACACTCAGTATATCGATACTGATCTTACATACCATCGTCAACTTTGCTGTCAAGCAAGTGATGTGCATTTTACGGTGAAATGTGCTCCACTATTCCACGTGCTCGCGCATACCGTGTACGTCATTCGTCGCGCATCACCGCGTGCGTGAAATGTGTCAACCCAATCCATTGCTGTCCCACCAAGCGCCACGGACTGAGCAAATACACTCGTCATTCGCAAGATCGCCTCGATCGCTCCTTCCCACTGTAAGTTTTAATAAAACGAGCCTTCATGTCAGTAAAAACCCGTTTCCTCCTAGAAGATTCAATCAAACACCACCTCAGTCAACAATGGCCGCCACTCACCACTTCAATGCTTCCAAGCTGCTCGATGTCTCCGGATTCGTCTGCGTTGTCACAGGCGGTGGCACTGGCATTGGTCTGATGTGCTCTCAGGCCCTCGCAGCCAACGGTGCTAAGGTCTACATCACTGGTCGCCGTACAGACGCTCTTGAGAAGGCCGCCAAGTCTCACGACCCCGAACATGACGGTTCAGGATCCATCATACCCATTGGCCCGACCGATGTTACCAAGAAGGAGGATCTTGAGGCTCTCGTGAAGGACCTCCAGACCAAGGAGAAGTACATCAACCTCCTCATCTGCAACGCCGGCATCCCAGGTCCCAAGGCCGAGCCCGAACACGACGATGCCAGCGATTTGAAGAAGAAGCTGTGGGAGAACGAGAGCGTCGAGGACTGGAACAGCACATACAGCACCGACGTCACAGCCGTGTACTTCACCACAGTCGCTTTCCTCCCTCTCCTACAAGCCGCTATTGAGCCCCATGGTCCTCTGCCCAAGTTCGGCGCCAGCGTGATCACCATCTCCTCCATGAGCGGCCAAATGAAACATGCCCAAGGCCACTTCGCCTACAACGCCGCCAAGGGCGCCACAGTCCACCTCACCAAACTGATGAGCTCCGAATTCCAGCGAGCCTGGATCCGCGTCAACTCTATCGCGCCAGGCTACTTCCCCTCGGAGATGACGGCCAAGAGCTCGGACGAGAACCAGAAGAGCGAGCTCCCAGCCGAGAAGGTACAGGAGAAGGGCCACGTCCCTGCAATGCGTGGTGGTAGAGAGGAGGAGATGGGTTTGACTGCTCTGTACCTGGCGAAGAACGAGTATGTGAACGGACAAATCATCACGGTGGATGGCGGAGTCATGAACATTATTGCTGGCGCTGCTTGAGCGGCATCGTTATGAGAGATGACATGAAGACATGCATGCGATGATGGCTCTGTCGAACACGACGCCTTCACACCCAGATTTCGGGCAGTTTCTATTCGAGACAGAGAGTAATATAATTTTTTACACTCCCAAATCTTGGTCGAACTCATGTGATAACGTTGATGCCTCCATGGGCTCATCCCACATCTCGAAAAAGATAAATTGGTCCACGAAGTATTGCGAGTGCTCAAGCGCAAAGCAGACTCTACCTTGTTCCAAAACGAAACCATCAACGATCATCCCACCGCAACTCGCATTCGCACAACAACACGGCGGCGCATCATTCGTCCGGACAAACCCAAGGCAAGCCAAGCAGCAGTGCTTACATGGACATGCCTTCTTAACGCCGTTACCGGCCGTGCGACTAGGCTGCCCTGCATCTAGTATGAGACGTCGAGAAACAACCAAGACCGGGCTGTGCAACACAGTCTTACCTCAGATGTTCCAAACAATACTTTACGATAGCAGCAATGGCAATCGCTCCTCGAGCCTCCCGACTATTATGTATCGCTCGGCCAAGACATTGGCATGGGCTTCGCCTCCATGGACGCGCGACACCCGCGGAGTGAGGACGCGAGACATGAGTCTATGGAGGTGTGCGCAATGCAATAGTCGTAGTCGTTCAAGAAGTGGTGCGCCGTGTAGACACGCGGTGGTGTAGACGTGCTGAGGCTGCTGTCTATATAATCGCTGGCGTGCTGGGCAACTGTGCTGGCTTTAAGCATAAAACACCTACCTCATGGTGAAAAAAGCATTGCCATTGTCAACTCTCATGAACCTTTCAAAAATTATATCCCATCCAGAGATTCCGAGAAAAGCCACCAGAGCCAACGCCATCAAGATGCTTGCCAACAGCCCCAAGCCCCAACCGCGCAGGAAATCAGCTGCCCTAGAAGTCATGCTCAGCAGCCTCGAGACCGCCGGAAACCTTCTCTCGGGATCCGAATGCTCTTCACTAGCGTCCTCGCCCGTCCACGAAAGTGTCTTCACGTTCCGGTCATCGTCCTTAAAACAACAACGTGGACGCGACGAAAAGTCTCGACGGGCGCGTAGTAGTCTGGCCCCAATCGATGTCGTTCGGGAGTTCCTCAATAGCACAAGCGAGGCGCACGCGGCAAGAGAACTCATCGCGATAGATGCTAAAGTCGAGTGTCACAGCGGAATGGTCCTCGGCGAGCACAAGCGAGAGGCCCTTCAAGCCACGCAGGGAGATCTCGAGCACTTGCTAGCCAGCTGCGACATCATAATCGACGGAATCTTCGCTTGCGGCGAGGACGTCGCGGCTTTTGGTCGTTTGGCGTATTCGGATGGTCCTTCGGGCCTTCCTCGGGACGTGCGTTTCAGTACCTGGGCATGTGTCGATGTGTTGAGGGAGCAGATTGTGGAATTGCGATGGTTGGATCAGGTAGTGCGAGCCGAGTGTGATCTTACGGACAGGTAGTGGTATCATGAGGTTGCTGAAGTGGGCCGTGGTAATGGGCTTGAGCTTGTCCTGCATACTCGCTGGCAGTAACATTAATCTGTTAGGAGACTCATTGTAGTGCTAACGTCCAGAGAACGGTCAACCGAACAAGCTCTTGCTGGTAGCTCCAGCGACAGTCGAGCGGGAATTGTCAGACGCTATCATTGTAGCGAGAGCGACGTTGAATATCCTCTAACATTACCTCATCAATCGTACTCATCATAGCCGTATGCTCCCGTCTCTCGTTGCGTGGAACACCACTCCTCACTTGCAAGCCCCTTCTCCTTGTTCCTCGCGACAATCTGTGGGTCTTTATGCCAGTCGCAAGCCCATTGACACGGCGTCTCGGACTGGTCGCCAAAGTACTTAGCAATAAGCTTATGCCGACACGCCTTTGTGTTTTCGCAGTAGCCGATCAGTGCCTGTAAGCTCTTGCCACGATTGTGCATTGCGTGCCGGCTCCTAACTGCGGCGCTGCTCTTTGAGTTTGCATTCTTCGCTATCTCGTTCTGCATCATCATGGCGTTGCGGTCACGATCTTCGCGGCTGTAGTAGAGCATGCAGATGGATGCTTTGCCGTCTCGGCCTGCTCGGCCTGCTTCTTGGTAGTATCCTTCGAAAGACTTCGGAATTTGCCAGTGTGCGACGAAGCGGACGTTGTCCTTGTCGATGCCCATGCCGAACGCAGTAGTCGCCACGATGATATCGTAGCCGTCTTTGTTCGCCACCCAGCCGTGTAGATGATCGTCTTTCTGCTCAGTCGTCAGTCCTGCATGGTAAGGTTTTGCACCGATACCATCATTCCTGAGTCGTCCAGCAATCTCTTCAGTGTCTCGGCGAGTGAGCGTGTAGATGATGCCTGGGACATTGGTGGCACGTTCGTTGCGCTGAGTGAGTTCTTGGGATCTCGCGGCGTTGTTGGCTCTTCGTGCATGTGTACTTCTGAGCCAGGCAAGGAAGTCATCATAGCGATCCTCCTCATGAGACGTGAAGCGGATCTCATAGTGAAGATTCGGTCGGCTGGTGGTCATTGTAAAAGACTTGAGTTTGGCGGGATCAAGTCCGAGGATGTTGATGACATCGTCGCGCACATTGCTAGTCGCAGTCGCTGTGCAGCAGATCATTGGGACATCGGGGAACTCTTTCTTGAAGAAGTTGAGCTCCTTGAAGCTCGGTCGGAAGTCGTGACCCCATTCTGAGATACAGTGTGCTTCGTCGACGGCAATTCTAGCAAGCTCCTTTTGCTCGTAGACGATGCGCAGAAGCTTTCTAAAGTGGTCAAGCTGGCAGAACTCAGGAGTCACGTAGAGCAGACGCGTATGAGGGTGGCCACTCCGAAGGTCGTCAAAGATGGCAAGCTTTAGTCCTTGTGGTGTCGTGCTGTTGATTGTGGCGACGTTGATACCTGCTGTACGTAACGAAGCGATCTGGTTGTTCATCAAAGCGAGGAGAGGTGAGATCACGATGGTAATTCCATAGTCGACGACAGCAGGTAGCTGGAAGCATAAGCTCTTGCCGAAACTTGTAGCAGCTTGGAGAAAGACATCGTTGCCGTCGAGCGCTGCTGTGATGACCTCTCTTTGCACGGGCCTGGAAGATGTCAGTTGAGCGGGGGTAAAGGAACGAGTGCGGAATGCATACCTGAAGGTCTCTTTGCCGAAGACTTTGCGAAGAGTGAAGTCGAGGTCTACCTTCTGGCCCATCTTTTTGCCCATCATTCCTGGCATGATGGGCGGACGTGGTATCGGCTTTCTCAGAAAGGAAAAACAGGCTGGTGCCACTCGGCCTGAGGGAAGTGAAGATTATTGAAAAAGTGAACGAGCCGCATTCTCGCACGTCGGTTTCAGGTCAAGTATGACGGAATATGGACAATCATGTTTGTGAAGCGGGCGCAAGAGCGAAGAACAATTAGTTGATTTATAAAAGTCGCGGCGACTGTAGGCAGTCGCGCTTGAGCACGGGCCAATTGAAAGAGGAAAGTGCTGTCAGATGTATATGTGACGAGAAAATGTTTTGTTGTACATTGAAGCTGCTACTCTGGCAAGATGTATTCGAACAGCTAAAGGTATAATAGTATAGTACAATCAAGGGTGGATCGCTGCGCCTCCCATTGCCGTCTGCCCAGCTCTACTCGCGGGCACCTGGTCTGCGACCGCGTCCACTTCTTCCTGTCCGTTCTCCACAGCTGCGTTCTCAGCCTCGTCTCCTGTGTATGCGTTTGATTGTTGCGCTTGTATCATCTGGTTCTCCTTCTTGGCCCACTCGACCCAGTTGGCGTACTGGGCATCCTCGAGGTCCATTCCAACCTCCAAGGGACCCTTGCCGAAGAATGCGCCGTATGCTCTGGCCTCTTCCTTTGCGATACGGCTCTCAATCTCGCGCGCGTGTCGGGTCTTGTACAACTCCTTTCTTGCCTTGTCGTATGCGGCAGCTTCGGTCAAGCCGCCCTTCCTCATCAACCAGCTCTGTCTTTGCACGACGGATTCACCGTTCAACGGCCTGTTTGCCTGAGTCTCCTGCTTCGCGTCCCACTCCTGCACCTTTCTCAAGCCCACATCGCGCTCGTCGGGCCTGCATAGCGCGTGGCTCCAGTCCCATTTCTGATAGTCCTTGCCGTCGTCCTCAAGAATCACTCGAGGCCTCGCCAGCTCCCAAGGGTGGTCGTTAAAATATTCCCATCGGAGCCTGTCCTCCTCGTAGGTGACTTTGACTGGGCTGAAGAGTTTGGAGGATTTCTTGCCGGCTTTCTGAGGGCGCTGGAGCACCGGGCGGACGAGGCGGGCTGAAGGTGGGATCTCGCCGATTGTGCTATACCATGGGGGCGGTGTTGCCAATGTCTTTGACTCCAGGAGTTGGGTTGCGTATTTGTGCACACGCTGCGCAGACAGGTTGTAGCGGCCCATGGTGGATGGATGGCGATGGGAGGGCGCTGCCGGGAGAGGCTGTAAGATGCGCTTTTGTGTGCGCTTGTTGCAATGTGATGTATGTAGTCCCGGTAGAAAAATCGCCTGTACGCCTTTTCCCACTCTGCCTCTTGTCTCCGAGCTCTCCTAGCGTGTCAATGATTGCCCGGCTGGCTGCTGCTCGTCGACCACCAATTCTCGGGGGTTTGACCGCGGAGGAGGATGCAGCAAGCTTGGCACGACTTTCCATTCAAGGACGGCATACGACAATTAGATCATTGCTTGCAGAAACGCCATAATCATACGCGACTAACACTGAGAGGACCTTGGGATCATACCATGGTATGCATCTGAGCTGATCTGGCACAATGTCCGGCGCTTCATGTCCATACTCAGTACTCTCTCGAGACGGCAATCCTCTGTCCCCTCGAAGTCACTAAATGCCTGCTCTCGCATCGCTCACGACCTGCCCAAACTCATCGCCCCAGGAGACGGTGGAGAAACATCGAGGAGGACCTCTAGGAGACCAGAGTTCGATGCTGTACACACCAGGCGCAAGCATGCACCTGGATTGGAAGATGTTTTCATACGGTCGCTGGTCACGGCGGGCCAATGTCAACGACACAAGGCACATGAATCGGGTCGGTGGCAACAAGGCGCGAGGGGATGGAGGCAGACCAAGGATCAGGGGATGACCGCCAATGGCGGCAGGCGATTTCTGTCAACAAGTTTGAAGGCCCGTGAAGCTGCATTAGTCACAGCACAGGAGGAACCGGACCCCATGCCGGTACCAGAGATCACGAAAGAGGAGTATAAGGATATGGTCAACACGTACGGACTGCCATCAGACATGTGGGACAAGCCAGCTTTTGGCATGCTACCTCCGCGCAGCAAGAAGCGGAAACAACACAACCCTTTGGCGCCTCGCTTGGTCGTATCACCCGAACAGGAATCTAAGCCACCTTACACTGAGCGAGTCGTACTGGAGCCCGAGGACGAGAAGCACGCATACGCCTTGGGGAGACTCACTCAACAATTAGAAAAAGCTCGGGGCACGACCTCACTCAAGCGACTATGGAAGTACTACAACGCTTTGCCAACACCGCGCTTGCGATATATGAGCGAATGGATGATCAGACGGTTGTTTGGACACTTGGCATGGCTGGATCGCCCTCACTACGATGTCCAGACGAGGCGGCGCTACTTCATCTTGCTTGAAGACTGCATAGGAGAGCAGATACCGCTCACAGCAACAGAATGGAGCACAGCGATGCATTTCGCTGGTCGCGCAGTCAAAAAGGGTACTGACAACGAAGTCAAAGATGCGATTGAGCTGTGGCTGAAGATGGAAGAGACCGGCGTGAAAGCGAACCACGTCACATTCAACATTCTGTTCTACGTCGCGATCAAGGCTGGTCGCTTTGCGCTGGCCGACACAATCTACAATGAAATCGTGTCGCGCAACATGGAACTGGATAGATACTTTCGCGTCAGCATGGTCTACTACGCAGGATCGAGAGGAGATGGCGATGCTGTGCGCAAAGCATTCAACGACATGGTCAATGCTGGGGAGATTATCGATACGTCGGTGATGAACTGCGTTGCTCTGTCTCTTATCCGGGCAGGCGAGCCAGAAGCCGCAGACCATGTTTTTCGGAAGATGAAAGCTCTACACGAGAGCAAGTTTGGTTCACAGTCCCCCGAGGGTTGGAGAGAACGGCGCAAACTTGCCAAACTGCTCAATTCAACTGGACAACGCCTACGAGCGGAGCGCAAAGAACACGAAAAGTCTTTCTTTGGGGGGCAGTACTCGAGTGATGACAAACGGGAGCAGATCCAAGAAGCGACCCCTATCGCTCCAGACACAAGAACGTACCGAATACTTCTGCGCTACAACACGCGTGTCTCCGGTGATCTGGATCGCGTACGCGAACTTCTCGAGGAGAAAAACGAACGCGGATTCCATATTCATGGAAGCGTCTACCTCAACATCTTTTCGGCCTTCATCATTCACGGCGGCTACGTACACTCCGCGTGGAAGCCAAGCGTTCTCGAATCTTACTGGCGTGATTTCCTCGAGGCATCATCTGCACCAAATGCTGGCCAATGGCTGTCGTCCGGCCGAGACACAATCAAAATGCCAGATCTTGACGCCTCTCCTTCTCCGGACAACGCAGAAGCATTTGCCGGGCCAGACGGTCTGATGGCAATGGAGGAAGATGACCAAGGACCAGATTCTATTGCAGAAGAGGACAAGGCTCCTTATATCACGCTTGCACTGGCTGTTACTGTTCTTCGCGCGTTCTACAAGTGTGTTGGCATGCAGCGGACAATGGAGGTCTGGAACGAGATTGCGAGTCGCTGGAAGGAGTGCGGCAGAGAAGAGACGGAACACATCGAGAACCTGCTGGAAGAGCTGCAGAGGAGGGATCTGTGATATGTCTGATGACGACTTGTACATTTCGAAGCCCTTGTAATCATACCCCAATCACGTAGTTGTACATACTGTGTAAATAGCCAAGCGATGCATTTCTAAAATCTATATACTTATCTCCAATAATGTACACGTACCTGATCACTGCCGACGCTAGACCAGGATTCGGCAAGTCGTCGGCGTCGCTCCACAAGCCAGCCCAAGTCGAGATCTAGACACGCGCGAGCGCCCACGTCGACATGGGAATTAGTTATCTGTCGAGTCAATAAATGCACGCGACCGCTCGTCAGCTTCACTGTTTGACGAACGCCTTCAGACACTCCTCCACCTCTATTCTCCGTACGCCCGTCTCCTTCAGTCCCGCTCGCCAACTAGCCACAATGTCTTCCACCGGTAAATAAATAAATCGCCCCCCCCAAAACCCCTCCATACCGCCCACCCCGAACCCCTCACTAACCACCTCTCTCTCCATCCACACAGAAAACCGCCCCATCGTCGTCTCTGGCCCTTCCGGCGCCGGCAAGTCGACTCTCCTCAAGCGCCTCTTCGCCGAGTACCCCGAGCGCTACGGCTTCAGCATCTCGCACACCACCCGCGGACCTCGCGCCGGCGAGGAGAACGGCCGCGAGTACCACTTCGTCACGAGGGAGGAGTTCGGAAAGCTCGTCGAGGCCAACGGGTTCATTGAGCATGCGCAGTTCGGCAGCAACTTGTACGGCACGAGCGTGCAGGCCGTCAGGGATGTGAAGGAGAGGGGCAGGACGTGCATTCTGGATATCGAGATGGAGGTGAGTGAGGCTGCGACTGGAGTATTGGGTGCGGAGGTTTGGAAAGAGGAGGGGTTGGGTGCATGCATGTGGGATGGTTGTGCTGATGTTGCTTCTACTATAGGGTGTCAAGCAGGTCAAGAAGACGGACCTCAACGCGCGCTTCCTGTTCTTGCAGCCGCCTTCGGTCGAGGTGTTGGAGCAGAGGCTGAGAGGCCGCGCTTCGGACAGCGAGGAAGCGATTCTGGCGCGTCTGAAGCAGGCCGAGAACGAGATCGCCTACTCCAAGACTCCCGGTGTGCATGATCAGATCATTATTAACGACGATCTTGAGAAGGCTTGGGCGGAGTTCAAGGCTTTCTGTGCGCCGGAGAGCAAGTGAAGTAGTGTATGGTCTTGTTGATCCAGCACTTCTTTTTGGACAGGCGAGATGAGTTCTCGTGGATGTGATGCAAGGTGGGCGGATGAAGTATTACTGGACGACCGCGAAGTATCCAGCGCTCAAGCATGAGTTGATGCAAGGTCCCAGTGGCCGAAATGCCAGTGCTAGACCTAGAATTGAGACCGGCGGACTCGCCATGAAACATTGACGAGATCATTGGTAACTGATTTACTGATGTACACATTTGAAGATCAAATGGGGTGTGCTTAGCATGTATGCACCATCCTGCATTGATCTCAAGTCTAGCCGGATGACTCTCCAAAACAGTCCGAACAATTACTGAATTTTAGCCAAGTTACAAAGATCGTACCTCAGTCTGCTCATCGACCATCTCGTTCTTCACGAATGCGAGCTTTAGGGTAAGGCTACACGCATTATCTGTATTACGCAGTACATCCGTGACGCCCTCCTACGAGGCCATGCCTATCATACCCGTTGGGCCTGCTTTACGCAACATGCAGCCCAGCACGTATGCTCCATCCAGTAGGTCGATATTGTCAATCTTATCGAACCCAGCCTTCAGGTAAAGCTTTATTCCACGTGGACTTGACTCTAGGTAAACCTCTTGCCCAACTTTGTCGGTCAGACTGCAGACCTCAGCGAGAAGTCTGCTTCCAATGCCACGGCGTTGGAAATCCGGATGTACGATCATGCCGGGCATGTCTTCAGGAAGCCGTCAGCGATTCAAACAATAAAAGAAACCGCAATCGTCAAAGAAACCCAAAACTTACACCAGACATCCTCTCTCCCTGCAAGCAAAGCCTCCTTCTTCTTCCCTACAGCTCCCATGTAAATATCAAACCACTTCTCGTCCATCGTCTCCGACAATCGCCCATCCCAACTACTCTCCTCGCTCTGCGGTGCCACAACGCCTGCGAAACCCACACTCTCGCCCGTCGTTGTATCGATGGCTTTGAACCAGTGTGCCCCGGCCCGTTGCATGTTCGATCGGTTCCGTTCGGTGCGCCAGCGCAGTTGCTCTGCTTGTTGCGCCGGCGTGGCGTTCCGCTCGGGTGACACGACGAGCGTGAACATCGCGTCGCCGGCGTTGCCTAGGATGACGAGCCGGGCTAGGTCTTCTGCATCTTGTGGCGAGGCGGGAGAGATTTGGATTGGCATGCTTTGGACACGGGGCACTGCTTGGGGTAGAGAGGGTCTGTTTGGACTGTGGATAGTGACAAGGCCTTGGTAAATGCTTGGTTTGGCTTCCAAGTGTTGCTGTGCGACCACAAGATTGCAGATACCAAGAGCTGAACATGATCCTGCGGCACTACTGCCGTGCGGCTGTAGCGCTTGGGCTAATGTCCGTGGGTACTGGTGATTTGACTGCAGCTTGTTGTTTAGCTATAGGCGAATCGGTTGTACCCGCAGTCGCATTCGCTCCTTTCGAGAGTACAGTTACGATTTAGGTTCGCTTACATGTATCATACATCGAGTACCATCCTTGCCCTATCAGAAGTATGAGTACATGTATTGGACTCCGGGAGGCAGTAGGCAGTGAGTAATCGTCGCCATGATGAATCTAATTCCTGGTATATGTACATGCATACATGTTCTCGGGGGAGTGGATTATCCAACCACCGTGACACAAAACAGGTTGCCAACGCTGAGGCTTTCTGGAAGCCCAGGCTCACCTCACTTCTGCACCGCTTTGTGATGCCGCTTGTCATCTGCTTCATACACGTAGGCCCACATGCTCAGCTGGCGCGGCGTTTCCGAGCGCGCCATCGAGCTGTATGTGTCAAGATGGAGACAACTTCTCTATCTCTCAGCCGCAAATCTACATCTTACTTGATGTCTGGCGTGGTATAAAACGAGGAATGTAGGCGCAGTTTCGGTACGACTGGCTCCTCGCACCATCAATTACTACCATTTATCAGTATGTCCAAAATTGCCCTTATCATTGGTGGTACAGGCGGTCTCGGCCGAGCCACCGCAGAACTCCTCGCCCAGAAGGACTGCACTGTAATTGTCGCTGGACGTAATGTCGACAAAGGTGCTGAGGTCGTCTCAGCAATTACCTCTGCCGGCGGTAATGCTTCTTTCATGGCAGTGGACCTTGCCGATCGCCAGTCCATCCGAGACCTGCACGCCAACATCCAGCAGCAATACTCGAGGCTAGACATCGCCGTCAATGCCGCTGGCATCTTAGGCCCACTCACTCGGATTCATGAAACTCCCGAAAAGCAGATAAACGACATCTTCGCCGTCAACATCACCGGCTTCTACCTCAGCATGCAGGAGCAAGTCAAACTCATGCTCGCAACCCAGCACAGCAACGCCCCCGAGCAGCCGGCGGGCAAACAGCACATTGTCAACCTCGCCTCCATCTACGGCCTCCAGGGCGTCGCGTACGGCTCTGCGTACGCAGCATCCAAGCACGCAGTCGTCGGAATGACGCGCTCTGCCGCTCTCGAAAACGCGAAGAAGAACATCTACGTCAACGCGATCGCGCCGGGCATAATCCCGACTGCCATCATTGAGGACATGGGCGCGCAGCTGGCAGCGCTGGATGGCGCGGATCCGCAGCACGAAGAGATGAAAACCATGGACTTCCAGAAATTATATCCTGCTGGCAAATTCGGCACGCCGATGGATGCGGCGAGGGCGGTGGCGTTTGTGGTGGAGAATGACTGGATGGTTGGCTCGGTGCTGCAGATTGATGGAGGATTCCTGGCGGCTTGAGGGAGTGTGGTATGCAGATGCAAATGCGATCGGGTTGGTCGTTCTCCTGTGTACAAATAAACCACGAGCATGTATGTTGAGCAAGCACAGCTAGTGAACGCGAGAAGGGAAAGGAAGAGATCTTTCTATTCCATTACCTCGGTATTGTCTGCGCAATGTCCTGTCGTTATTAGTTCGGTGCATCTTTCCACCACCCAATCCTTCGTCTTACATCGCTTAGAGATTGGATATCCACGTCGCACCCGATGGAGCGGATACGACGTCGGGATGTTTTCGAACCGGGGGAGCTCACAAATCCAACCAATCACATCAGAACTAAAGTTTCTCGTACGATGAAACGAATTGTCTCGGCTTAGGGCTAATCGTTAGCTTCTCAGCCTCCCTTCAGCGCGCTACATTGAATTATAACTCCATGTTGCGCAGATTGATTTTCGCTGTGTTCTCAGGATAGATGTCATCAAGAATTTGTTTGTGTTCTTTGGGTCAACCTTGCTAGACCTTTCGCGTGAGCGTTCGAGATGCGTGTTGAAGCGGTTTTGGCAGCTGCCCGCTGTCTCTTTGGGACATGCGAGGGCGAGGGCACATCTTTGTCAGCATCAGATATTGTAAGTTTACGCCTGTGTAGCGTTGGGTGTACGGGATTCCGACAAGATATGGTTGGAAGTCGCAATGCTCAGCTCGGAGTCTGACATTCCTTATGAGAACAAACCCAGCTAACACCGTTCACAGTGTGCGTCTCTCGAGACTATCGCTCCGGCTAACGTCTTGTACCCTCAAGATGATGCATACAGCATTCGCCAGAAAGCATACTTCATCAACCAGCACAAGGAGATGCAACCGGCATGTCGCTACCTACCAAGTGATCCTTATGATGTGAGGGCGGCACTACGCCGCTTGGTCGCAAGCGAGACCTCCTTCGCTGTCCACGCTGGTGGCCACTCTTACAACCCTGGCACGTCCAACATTGAAGGCGGTGTCACCATCGACCTCAGCCGCCTCAACAGTGTCAAGCTGACAGATAACAACACTGCCGCTTGGGTTGGTCCCGGTGCCCGCTGGCGCGAGGTGTACGCAGCTCTTGAGCCTCATGGTCTGACCACGCCTGGAGGCCGCGTGGCTGATGTCGGTGTCGGTGGCTACATTCTTGGTGGTGGCTTCTCGTGGTTCTCAGCTGAGAGAGGTTGGGTCTGCGACAGTGTGCTCGAGTTCGAGGTCGTCACCCCGGACGGTCGCGTGCTGTATGCCAGTGCCACGCAGCATGAAGACCTTTTCTGGGCTCTCAAGGGCTCCCTGGGTGCGTTTGGCATCGTGACTGCTATCAAGTTGCCTACACTTGAATTCACCGGCATCTACGGTGGAGTCATCATTTACGACCAGAGGCAGATCCATAAGCTTATTCCTGCTCTGAACAACCTTGCCATTGCCGAGGATGAGAAGAAGACCCAGGCCATCATGAACTTTGTTTGGAACAGAGGTCAGAACCAGCATCTCTATGTCGCATCTTTCACCAACACCGACAATGATGCCTCCTCCCCTGCTCTCGCCAACTGGACGTCGATCCCCAATAATGTAAACGCCTTGCACACTGGTCCTATGAGTCAGGCTGCGGAAGAGCTCCTTGGCCCCGACCTTCCCAAGCAGCGTCGCACCAAGTTCGTACTCACGACACGCGCTTCGGAGGAGGTCATTGAGTACATTCATTCCTCTTTCATCGGCGCAACGACAAACACCACCGATGGCTCATCCACAAATTTCGGAGACACAGTCGTCATGACAATCCAACCATTGACCCGCCCTCATCTTGCCGCATCGGCAGCAAGCGGCAACATCTTCCCGCTCTCAGACGCAGAAGGAGCTCTTCTGATTGTCAATGTGGAGATTTACTGGGATAGCAAGGACCAGGACGAGTACTGGGAGCAGCAGAGCCGAAGCCTGCACGATGATTGGATGGAAGAGTTCACACGCATCGGCGCGCTTCCGTCCACCGGATGGATCTACCCCAACTATGCAGGCCCATGGCAGGAAACCTACTCCGCAGAGAGGCTGGGTGTAAACACCACGAATGAATTGAAGAAGATTCGGGAGAGATACGACGAGCAGGGCGTATGGAAGAAACTCGTTCCTGGAGTATGGCACTACTAGGTGTCATTTTCGTAGACTGAGCAACCGCGCTCGCAGCAATCTACGAGGGCCAGCCAGGTTTGGATGCATTGTGGAACTATTCAAACTAGAAGCGGCCGTTGTCATTATTGCTCGTAAGCATCTATCAATCTGGTCTTTCCCTCTATCTTCTAGATTCTATCATCTGGTGTCTATCTGTATGGTCTCCGCTCTATTATCTTACGTCTATCCGGAGAAGGTCGAGCGCCTTCTCATGCACACTCATAACGATGCCAGAAGACACCGACATCCTCCCCAATCGAAACAAGCTTCCACTCCAGAAGCCCGCGATACCCTGACCATGAAGCACATTCCGAGCCGCCACCAGCAGCGTATCTCCCTGTGTACTCTGCCTCCTCGTCTTGACAACATCCAGCGGCTGCGTCACGCAAACCGTCACCACCCCCGCGGCGGCTCCAAGAACGAAGGTGTCCTGCACCGATCTTGAAGAATGTCCGAAAACATTCGCATGTTGCTTCGCAAAGAAGTAGTACGACCCCATCTTAACCGCTCCTGTTCCAGCGTACTTGCAAGTCGTGCTGACGAGGCCACGGTAGATTCCTGATACCCCTTCGGCGCGGAAGATCTGATAGACTGCATCGGTCGTGGATTTGAAACGCTTCGCACCGTTGGAGTCATCGATCATCGCGGTCTTGATCCTCTCGCTTGGGGTCGCTATTGCGATACTTTCAACAACGCCTGCAGTGATCCCGGCGGCCGCGTAGTCGAGATTGCCGGACTTGCCGTTGTGGTCTTTCAGTGCGTGGACGGTACCGTCGAAGACGAGGTAGCGAAGCCCGACTTTCAATGCGGAGCCGTACACTGCGCTTCCGAGCCCTGTGTACAAGGCAGAAACGCCATCTGCAGCGACGGTCCGTCTAATGAACGTGGTGGTATCGATGTGTCGCCAACGGCGGTTGAAGCGGAGTTGTGCTTGTGTTTTGGCAAAGTCAAGTGGATATGTTACGCTGGCTTCGACGCCGCCGGCAAGAGCTCCTGAGACGAGACCCAGTATAGGAGCTATCGTGCCGGAGATGAGGGTCTTGTCGAGAGACGATCTTTGGGCCAAGCGATCGCTGTGCAGCGAGTTGTGCATATGCATGATTGAAGACAGGCTTAAGCGAAATGGATGAACAAGGAAAGCTGCATTCAACGGAAGTTTGTACGACAGGTCAACGCAATAAAGGATTCACAAGATCTACGTCTTCGCTAGACTTTGGCTTCGTTCACGATATATATCTATTGTCATTGATACAGCAGTTGATCGATCGTGAGTCTACGGAAGGTGACAGGCCGCGCGAATACCCGGGTGTGGTGCTTGCTGTTCTCAGAATACCCGAGACTTACTTTTCTTATCTCATGACCCCCACATCAGACCAGAAGCATCACCTCATGATCAGATACGTGCTATCAAGCCTATAGATGGTCCGTTTCGCACGTGGAATGGCGTGCATTGGACGCCTCAACAGCGTATCAGCACGCCCTGCAGTCCCGAGACATGTGAGAAGTGCGCTTCGAATTCTCACCACTTTTGCGCAAAGTCGAGCGCCTGCGGTTAGACTCGGCCAGCGAACGTGTTGTCGGCTCCTTTCTTCCGCGCGGACTGCTCTCTCCCGAACACACAACCAACATCACCGCAACGCAATACAGCAATGAGTACTGCGACGACTCACGAGCCAACGGAGATCACGTCTCCTCAACGTCCCGGTATCAGACGCGGCCCTCGAGTCTCTAATGCGTGCGTCAATTGCAGGCGACGAAAAGTACGCAGTAATCACCCAGTGTCCGAGATCAGCCGTGTGGAGACTGACCTCAACGGTGTTGTAGGTAAAGTGTACAGGCGACAAGCCACGATGCCAGTACTGCACGACCTACCAAAAGCATTGCGTCTACGAGGAGCTCGTCAAACGCCAAAGGTAAGCTCACTTTTCGCTGTCGACTGTCTTGCCCCGTTATCACGGACCTTGCGCCTGACCCGGCTTACTACACAGACCAACCCACGCCCGTGTCGAGCGGCTGGAGGAAGAACTCCGCCAGCTCAAGGGCTCAACATCAGCGTCACCGCCACCGGTTGAGAAGAGTGACACCACGACTTTCAGCACCCCCGCGTCGGCAGCGCAGGATAACAGCGCGGCGCCCTCGAGCGTGCAACGTTCGAACCAAGGCTCGTCGAGCCGGTATACGGCTGCGCTGCAAGGCTCGTGGACGCCTACGACTGGGCCCTCGACTCCAGGTGGGCCTTCGTCGACTTATCATGGGCCTACGAGTGCTAGCCATGATGGTGCAGTGCATGAGCGACGGAATCATAGGTGGTTTACGGCTGAGCGTGAGGCGCTGATGCCGAATTTGCTGTTTGCAGCGGCGGCTCGTCAGCGTAAGTTGTGACTTTCTTTGTAGCATCAACCACAAGTAGTCTTCGCTGACTGTGGACTTGCTGCACAGGTCAGATGGAAAAACTCAACGCCAACTTCGACTTCGACGGTGTCGATCCGGAACTCGCATGGCATTTGCTCGACCTCCACTGGAATAGACAACACCATGCTTTCATGGTCACATACCGTCCGGCATTCATGCGAGACATGGCATCCGGTGGCCCGTACTTCTCACGCATCTTACTAAACGCCATCTATTTCGGAGCGGCCAAGTTCAGTCCTCGGCTTGAGCTTCGCAAAGTCTCGACCGATGTCCGCACTGCCGGATGGCAGTTCAGAGACCGTGTCCGTGATCTGCTTGGCCGAGCACTGGACTACAGCAATATCACGACTATACAAGCTTTGTTGCTTATGTGCAACACGCTTTTCGCTTTGGGTGATGAGCCCAGTGCCGCATGGATATATGCCGGCAATGCTTTCCGGATGATCATAGACCTTGGACTTCATGTTGATGTGACCTCGCGGAGCAACCTTCGACATCTGACCGACGAGGATATTGAGATTCGACGGCGAGTCTTTTGGGCTGCTTTTGGTAAGTGCACACGGAGCGATCATGCTTGGTATGGCGGTGTTATCTCCCTGCTAACAAACCTCCAACTATACCGGCAGCTGCCTCTATGTCTCAGTTCTTGACTAATTCTAGACCACAGTCATTGACAAGATCCAATCCCTCTACCAAGGTCGCACAGCCGTCTTGCAGGAAGAAGATTGCCATGTTCCGATCAAGTTCCTCGATGAGTATGAAGAGCTTGAGCACTGGCAGCCCTTCGCCTATGCCTCTCCGGCCGATCACAATGGTTCTCCATGCTACAACGTATCGACATTCGCCGAGCTCTGTAAGCTGAGTATCATCTTGAATCAAGTAGTGAACACGATGTATGGAGAGCGGCGAAAGTCACGATCGTTGAGCCACCAGACGAAAGACCTAGAAAGGCTCGACAAAGCGTTGCTCGACTGGAAAGCCGACCTCCCTACGCACTTGAAGAACGCGCTCGCTTGCGGACCTGAAACTGCAGTGCCGCCTCCACATGCATTATCACTGAGGTAAGTGCGGTCTTGCACAAATCTGAGCGCTTTACTGACTATCAATACAGAGCAATCTGGCACGTGCTGCGTATACTGCTACATCGACCCTTCGTCCTGGACAGCGATCCGAACGTACGGGACTCTCAAACTACACATGCTTGCATCGAGGTTTGCACCACTGAAGCCGCGAACATTGTACAACTGGTGCGACTTTATGATGTCTCTTTCAGCGTCCGACAAGCACCTTATCTCATTTCTTACGCCACCTATGTGGCAGCAACAATCCACGTCCGGCTTGCCAGTTCAAACCCGCCTGGTTCAACAGCACACGAGTCGCTGGCTGTATGCCTGACAGTTCTAGACCTCAACTCAAAGACCAACCCGGCAGTGCGCAAGGCAAGCGTTGTCATCGAAGCGTTAATGAAAGCCATGAACGTCAACATGGAACGGCCTCTCTCCCACAGTGGCGCAAGATCCGACCGTCACCGCGATGCACAAATGGCGGCCGCTTCTGCTAGTAGCTCATCACAACAGCCTAAGAGACAAGCTTCCGAGCAGATCAGCGGCAATGTCATGCCGACGCCGCAATCTCATGCCCGAGGAACTCCAGCGCAGTATGATTCACAGAGCGGTCAGCCGCCAAACACTCTGATGGTGCCTTCTGATGTTGGCGAGAATCCATATCCAGTAGAGCCGGGAGCAGAGTATTTCGGTGACTTTGCGTTTGATGGAATGGACGATATTCTTTTTGGGTTCAATGCATCGGAGAGTATCTTTCAGGATTTCATGTAACGAGGTGGTCACGGCTCTGGGGCTATTGATTCAATCACAGGTCTCGATCATTTGATTTACTTTATGTTCAGCCTTCATTCACTGTTACCTTTAGATGAAGACCGGCCATAGGCGGTTCCAGCGCAAGGTTGCATGTAATTCGCTGCATCTTGACTGTCTCAAGTTGCCGCAGCTTTGTCTCATTCGTAAAATCGCGACGTCTCTACAGCACTGCCACCTCTGATCTACAGCAGAATTAAAACATCTGCACTTGGCAAGGACTAAAAGCCACCATACCACACCATTTAGCAGCACTCATCGGACCTTCTGCTTCCATATACCACAAAATCACGGCACTGTAGCCCAAAACGACAATACCAGTTGTCTTTCGCGCCCTAACCTCACTCCGATCCGCCAAATTCCCAGTACATCCACTCTCACCATGGACTCAACCCCAAAGGCCACTCCCATTGCGGCCTCGCCCTTGTTCAAGCTACCAGCTGAGCTGCGCCTCCGCATCTACGAGTACGCCCTGTACAGCGAGGACCACGATGGCATCTGTGAGATAACTCGCAACGAAGGCATTCCCGAGCCAGCTCTACTCTTCACCTGCAAGGTCGCGCGACACCAAGGCATCGCAGTATTCAACACCGTGAACAGCATCCGCCTCATCGCGGACTCGTTCCATCCTGCTGTCCACAGTTTGTTGGTACGCAAGGTGGCTAGCATTAGGAGATCAAGTGCGCATATCAAAGGGCTCGACGTCCAAATCTACACCACCGGGCGGAGAAACTTCCGCAATCTCACCTTGTGGCTCCAGAATGTCCACTCGGGCAGACAATCAAGCCTTGTTCGGAAGACCCTCGGGCGCCTGCGGAGGTGGAAGCGGAGCCCAAGTTCGTGGACGGCTTGTTCAGGATCGCGGATGGTATGAAAGGCAAGCTGTGGGCTGATGTTGAGAGAGTCGTCAGTGGGCTCCGTGGAGGATTGATCGCCTTGAACAAAGAACGGGATCTGGATGCTTAAGACTGTCCGGTGAGCGATTCGCCTCACGCTGAAGCTGCTTCAGACTCCCAGCTGGCATCGTTGTGCAGTGGACAGCACTGCAGCGCAGACACGATTTGTGCCTTGCATCAGGATAGGGCAGTGACCCCATGGTGCCATGGTAGGTGTACCATCTGTCTTCTCCAGAATCGAATCTACCTCGCTGACTCATGCGTCTCATACAGTTCACGCTCATCTTAAAATCCTGCACGCGATGATTGATTATCGGTTGGAAACTGCTTGTTGTCAAATGGCATTGTTACACTGACTTAGCCAGGAAGCACTGGCTGCCCGAAACTCATGTCGATGTTAAGAGTGTCGAGCCAAGAGCCCAAGGACAGATCCCAGCAACGGCAAGCTACTCCTTACATAGTTCATTTCAATCCATCTATTGAGCAACCCCATGATCTCTGAGTCCGCAGCGCGGGTTGAACCAGTAGCGAAAGCTGCCAGAGCAGAGTTCGTGCTTGACATCACAAGTGCTGTGAAAGGTATTACGCCAGATACGGCGAGTGCTGCCAGGACATAGAGCTTTGTTTTGGAGCCAGACACGGCTTTGTATGCTAGCACCGCTGTCAATAATGTTGTTGTTATACTATCGTAGGAATGGATAATCAAACGCACCATGCGACGCAAGATAAGCGTAAGATGCACAAGCGCCCAACGCGGCCACGGGAGCGGTAGCTTTCCCATGGTCGTAGACTAACTTCCAATGCTTGGCTTTCAGCTCTGTTGGCAAGTTCTCAAGAAGAAGGCGGCCCAAAATGCTGCATGCGGCGATGAGACCTGGAGACGTGAGCTTTGATATCATATGATAGGGTAGGCAGACTTACCAGCGACGAAACCAGATCCAACTGGCCCGAAGATCTGAGCGAGCCGAACGAAGACTGGCTGGCCGATGTTGGACGACATTGGAAGAAGATATCGAGAAATTCTTGCAGCAAAGATCAGTATGGGTTGTCGTCAGGTGTGCTTCATTGTAGTGTATTTGAACCTTTACCTCCGGCGTGACGTTGTGGTCTCAGCTTTGCCGTGGGCTGCGAGCGGACGCCGATCTGAGTGAGACCAGGGTCGAGGTTTCACTGCTTCAGATGTCCGAAGCTTATGTACTATTCTAAAGAAGGGGAATGCACACTGATGTGTCGTGTGTCCGAGCAATTCGGTTTGCGAGCGCGTTTTCAGGCGAGAGAACTCGGCCGAGAGTTATGTCCGGGCAGTCGACTGTGCCCTAAATGAAAACGAAATCGGGACCGGGATAGATCTGAGACAGTACGTCCACTCTGCACGGAGTCCAAGGACTTTTTAATGGCCAACGCCCTGTATAAAACAAAGTTTTCAACTGTCCAAGACGGTTTTGTATGTCGTACAGCGTCCTGTAACTGCGAATAAATGGAGTGTACTTTTTGAACTTGCTCACACCAGAGTTGCAGGACTAATCGCTTAAGATCCTCTATCAACCCTATGGATATCGTATGTATGGCGCCTCGGGACAGACGAGACCTCATTGCCCGTTCCCGGGCTGCTCATATTCAATCCCATTCACCACCGTCTTCAACGTACCATTAGCCTGGAACTCATTCTTCATCACATCGATATCAAGTCTGAACCCGGCGGGAGTTGTGATCTGAGAGCCCTGGTACTCTCCGGTCCACGTCAGGTTGTAATGCCACTCCAGCTTGTCCAGTGTCATTCGCTCAATGTCTTCGGTGACGCTCTGTGTGCCGTGCAGAAAGCTACGACCATCCTCAGAGTAAGCGTGGTAGTCCACAGTGACAGTGCGGAGGTGAGTTTTGGATGTGTTCTCCAAAAGGGCGACTGATGCGTAGCCGGACGCTTCGCCCCTAAGAGTATAATTGCCTTCTCGAATGTATTGCCGAGCAGGACCTGTATCTCCTGCGACGTAAGGCACAGCCCATGGGATGGTGTCGGGTATTGGAGCAACAGGACGAGGCTTTATCGGCGTTCTACTGGTGAGACGGGCGATCATAACACGTTCTGTACGCCCTCCTGGCTCTTTGGACTCGTAGCACGGGAGAGGATTCTTACCTCCGCATGCTGGCGCAACAGTCTTCGCCTGCCAATACACAATGCGGGTACCATCGGGAGAAAACCAGGGGTCGGCTCTACCATTCCACTCGGGATCGTCCACATTACCACTGCCAGGTGTTCCCGACGAAGCAGAGTTGATCTCTTGACCATAGTAGCCATTGTGATCACCATGGCGGTCGAGCAGGTATGGCTGGAAGAAGCGACGATCGCCGTTATTGCGCACTGAGGAGCATGCCATGGTCGTGACTTGGTCAACAATAGGCGGCACTCCGCGCAGACCGGCCATGAAAGTGGTACGATCATTGCTGCGAGTGTCCATGATCACAATTGACTGATCATCTGCGGACATCTGCACCGGGTCGACATAGCCAGGATGACTGGTCAGCCTTCGCACCTTACCAGTAGTTAGGTGAGCAGCGAAGACGTCGATATTGCAGGATTCGTGAGGATACCCTAAGTATAGAACTTCCTGGCCGGTGCCGCTAAAACCGCGCAATTCGCCGACAGTGATGGCCTCGCGGTTTATCTCAAGCTGCCCGCCATTAGTAGACACCGGCTGTGAGGCATTCGGATTGTAGAGTTGGTTGACATGTACCAGATCGTATCGCGGAGAGCCAGCACCTGGTGAAGCATTAAACTGCAGCCGTCCGATGTAAGCAAATTGACCCAAACGCCCCCCAGCGAAGCTGAAGACATTGAAGCCAAGATGTAGACCATCAGGATGGAGACGTAGCTCGCGAAGCGAGGCGCCAGGTCCTGCGCCGTCTTCTCTGTCCTCAAGACGAATGGGGTAGACAAAGACTTGCTCCGGCCCACATTCTTCGCTGGTCAGAAGCGCCTGACCACAGTCGAGAATAGAAGACCCAGTCAAGACGCGTTTGCCATCCGAGAAAGCCTGCGGGTATTGATGATCAAGTTCTCCCTGTCCGAATTTCTGGTGATCAGGTACACCGCAAGTAAGACACTTCCAAGTGTTGCCATTTGGGAAATGTGTTCCGTCAGCCTTGAGGATGATTAGGTGCTGGCCATCAAAATCGCCTCTCGAGTCAGGAGCAGGAGGTGCTCCAACGAATTTTATAGTGGCCAGAATATGATTCCCGTCCGGTAGGAAATTCCCTGCCTGTAGTCCAGTCGCCTGGCCGATGCAGCCGGTCCCATGGCTGTTGACGGCATATGAGCATGCACCGGGCTCTTCTGAGCCAACGACAGGTGGGAGCGGTATGGAGGTGATCTCAATCGGCTCATGCTGCGGTGTTGGATAGCGGTGTTGGTGAGCTGATGGCGAATGCTCTATGACCGGCTGCTGCAGAGGAGTTGCTAACCCTGCGATGAGTGTCGCGATACTTGAGGATTGGAACAGCGATATAAGCATGTTGATCCGCTGAGAATGCGAAATTGCATCTTGTGAGTAGGCATCACCAGAGCGTGAAGGCGGCGCCCGAAAGGGTCTTTATTCCTCGGTTGCACTGTCAATGGGTTTGGAACGCGAGGCTCGGATTGATCGCGATCACTGTACGCGGAGAGAGTCAGAATTCTGGTGGCAGCTGCGATGGAAAATTATGCCTTCCAAGGCTGCACAACTCGACGACAGCGTCTTCAGAGGAAGACGATTCGACCTGACACGGAAATTCACTTGTGTTCGCTCGAGAAAAAAGATCAGATGTTCGGCTGTCAAAAAAACAAAAACATACAACAGG